>WNWK01038740.1:0-17786 GCA_009830355.1 Cherax destructor | reverse complement strand
CCAGGTTAACGGGCCCTTTGAGAACCTGATTTTGAACCCCTTCCCGAAAATCGCCCCCAGACCAGGTTGTTAGTCGACTGGTATGGGTCGCATTCTGGGACTAACCCCCTAACCTCGGTGTTAGTCGACTGGTGTGGGTCGCATCCTGGGACAAAATTGATTTAATTTCCCCGAAATGCTCTGCATAACAAGCGGCTTTCTATATGATTGTTTTGATCTCAGCTAGGCCTGTATACCATGTCATACACTTGTAGAAATAAGGCTATTATTATTATTAAAAGCTCTAATGCTCTTTTTCACCTCACCATACTCCTTTGTTTTCCCTCCTTGTGTCCAGTTCTTATTGCCTTAATAAATCATTTTAGTTGTAAAAATTCCGTTAATTGAGCTTCTGAGGGGGGTTTTTTCTCCTCAAAAAACAAATATTACACTTGCTGCGCTACCTACCTCTGGCATGCCAGCGGTCATCACAGGGGGTCACCATTTAACAAAAAACCCGCCTTGAGACCATTTTTCCGACGAATAAAACAAACCCAAAATTTCCTTGTACTTAAAATCCACCGACCCCTTACCTCAGACTTACAGAGACAACCACCACGTATTCTATCTTCAGGAAAAGAAACTTTAGGAAAACAACACTAGAGAAAAAAAAAAGTAGGAAAACCGAAGAAGAATTATATCAACTAAAACTATAATCTGCACAAAATTGGGCCTTTTTATAAACCTTGCGCAGGTGAATCTAAACCTAAGCCAACACAAAACCTGTCAAACTCATTCTAAAGGGGTCTCATCATTGCTTTGTGCTGTTAACGCTTCCCACCACCAAAACCCACCCCGCCCCCACTACCACAACCAGATTTGAAATATTTACCCGTTCACCCCCTATCTTTTTCTCCTCATTTAAGACGCTGAAGAAAACTGAAGAAAAAATGTCCGGGTTTTAAAAAAATTGGGTCCGATTTTTTCTCCTCACTTTTTTTTTTTATAAATCGATGGATTACAATGCGCTGGCCGTCACACACACAAACTAGTTTACTTTTTTTCCCCCCGAGTCACGTTAATCATAGCGTTTTCCAGCGATGAGGCACCAGGTGCTCACTTAGGCCTTCTAATCTTATTTTATCTCAAGACTATTAAGGGGGTCAATGAGTACTTTGGCCCACTAGCGGAGGGCTGATGGTAGCGCTGGTGGTTGAGGCCGTTATCCATCAATCAGACGCTCGTGGTTGACGCAATCATCCGTCAATCAGGCGCTGGTGGTTAAGCGGTCATCCATCAATCAGGAGTGCTCCAATGCGCCCCAGCCCCCTCTTACTCAAAGGCAACACCCGCTGCATCCTGGCTATAGTGGCCGTATTTAGATTCTCAGCATTAATCTAGTCTACTGAGAAACAACGGTCTACACATCATCCAGCGCGCCCAGCTTTGTTCTTAATTTACACACAACGGAGTAGACCAGTGAACAAAGAACATACTGCCTCTCCCACCCAGGAAAACACATAATACATAAAGGGATTATGAAACTTACGGTGAGTAGAAGTGGAACTGGACAGAGCACTAGATCACCGCAAGGACCATTGTTTATGGTTACTTTCAAAGCAGTGCAAAATTTCAACTGCTTTCACATTAATATTGCTGGGCGTGAGATTCACTTTTGTATTACGTATGTTAGGGATACCTATTTTTTGACAGACTTATGTTAATTTGTTAACTTGTAATTTTATTGTAAGACTAATTTTAAAGATTTGTTTATGTAATAAAACCAGCTATTCTACTTGGTAACTTTTTTTATTTTTATATATTAGCAACGATAATGGTGTTTAAGAGGCTAGTACACCAAACGGGAGTAGAATGAAATTAGCTCTGAGGCACCCACACCATCGTATGTCCTCGGATCACGGTACAACACCTAGCTCTGCTGGGTGCGTGATCTTTGTAGGATTGTATGGTCCAGTGGGTTAGAGCGTCGTGAATTTTCGCTCACCTTGAGGCGGGCTAAAACAACAAGGGTTCGATCTCCCGGCTAGTCACAGTGTTGTTTTATATATATATATATATATATATATATATATATATATATATATATATATATATTAGATAGTAGGTTGGTAGACAGCAACCACCCAGAGAGGTACTACCGTCCTGCCAAGTGAGTGTAAAATAAAAGCTGTAATTGTTTTACATGATGGTAGGATTGCTGGTGTCTTTTTTGTCTCATAAACATGCAAAATTTTAGGTACGTCTTGCTACGTCTACTTACACTTAGGTCACACTACACATACATGTACAAGCATATATATACACACACCCCTCTGGGTTTTCTTCTATTTTCTTACTAGTTCTTGTTCTTGTTTATTTCCTCTTATCTCCATGGGGAAGTGGAACAGAATTCTTCCTCCTTAGCCATGCGTGTCGTAAGAGGACTAAAATGCCAGGAGCAAGGGGCTATTAACCCCTTCTCCTGTATACATTACTAAAGTTAAAATGAGAAACTTTTGTTTTTCTTTTTGGACCACCCTGCCTTGGTGGGAAACGGCCGATTTGTTGAAAGATGAAGATATATATATATATATATATTTTTTTTTAAAATATAGGATGGGGTCCACCTCTGGTGCAAATTGGGGACCCATAGCCTCGGAGAAGTGGATAAAAGGCATCAAGGAAGAATATTTGGATTTCTTCCTGAAGCCGTTTGAATATTCCACTTCTCCTACCACCCCATCCTATATACACACATACATACATATAAATGCTTTATTAATAGACAGAATACATTTATAAAACACACAAACATGAACATGAATACAATGGTACAATATGTCAAAGATTATGAATCTCCTCCAGCTCCTCCGGGAGCCGGGCGCGAGCCGAGTATGCAGCATGCGTTTCCTCTGGATGGCCACGCTGAGACGCTGGAACATGAACGTGGCTGCCCTTGGGTCCCTGGTGGTGTCGATGAGTCTGGAACCCAGCTCTTTAAGGAAACGTGTTGCATTTTTTCCCCACGCTCCCAAGGTCTCCGATCCCACTGGGACAAATTTATACTGTTGGCTTATGTCCCTGTACTTGCCGATCTTGTACTCCTCTCTGTGGTCAGCAGCTCCTCCCTGTCGCCCAACACTGTGATGGATGTAGGTGTCAGCCAGTGTCGACACGCAGGTATAATCCCATGCTAAGAGCTTGCCATTCTTCCAAGGATAGATGGTGATCCCGCCGGGCGGTTTGCTGGGTTGTGGGCGTTGTTGGCTGCTAGTGATCGAGGCTCTCTCTCGGCTGGGCATCCAGCTGTAGCGAGGGTTCTCTTTATGATGTCGTTGACCTCATTGTGTCTTGCATGCCAACCCTTGGTTTTAGAACAGTTAAGACCATGTAGACCATATTGGTCGGCTTGCGCATCGCCGCAAATACACGTATATTCCGTGTGAATGGGGGCAGCAAGGCGCAGAGCCACTGCAATACGAAGGGTCTTAGGGTCCAGGCGTGTTCCCATGGCCGAAATGGGAACTGTTTGGAGGAAGTCCCCAGAGTGATGTGCACTCACGGCTAGGAGACGGGCAGTCTCCCTGTCTGATGTTACGGCCCTGAGCATATTGGCAAGTATCTTTTCAACAATGGGGCTGTCCCAGCTTGACTGTTTGTAGGCCTGTTCTTCACTAGGTTTTAGTGTTGGAGCAGCAAGAGTCTCCCATTCAGTGATGGCACTGGTGTAGCTAGGGTCCTGTATTCCTGCTGAATCACTGAGGTTGTATGGAAGAATTTGTTTTATTAGCTCATTTGATGCTATGGAAGAGGATAAGAAGGCTGGTAGGGCAATCTGGGAGGATTTGTGACTCCCAGCCCCCAAGTCTGACTGGAAGTGAAGCTTGCAACCACTGTCCATCTTCGAGGGAAAGATTCAATACACTCTCTAGCATGGTCTTGAGGAGAGAGTCGTATTCCTCGAGTTTCGGGCTGTTGAAGGCTGGGAACATCTCAGGAAGTATGTAAGTTTTGGGATTGACAGGCACCTGGTGAGTAGGTAGAAGGCATCATGTGTATCAATGTCTTTCATCCTACCTTCCATCGTCCTGAGGTCGGAGATTTTTTTTCCAGGACCAGATCGATGGCATTGGGCCCAAGGGGACACCAAGGAGAGTGCTGTTGGCTGGATCGATGGCTCGTGCCCCTGGTAAAACAGCCCTAATGTCCTGGATCATCTGTGGATTGGTGGAAACTATCTCACATTTGGTGGGGTTTAAAGATAGGCCCAGGCTGCCTACCATATCTTTAATTTTCCTGATGTCTCCCAGGAGAGATTGTGTAGTGCCAGCTAGGGTCCCATCATCCAAGAACCAGATATTGAGCTCACTGGACAATGTTTCTGTGACATCCTTGATGGCTAGACAGAATAGAAAGGGAGCAAGAGGGTCCCCCTGTTGCACACCCCACACGAGTCAATTTCATGGTCCCCAAACAAAAGTTTAGAAGCCACACTATAACACGATTCTATGAAGGGATAGAGGGAAGGAAAGTGCCTAGAAACTGCTTGGAGAGCAGCATCCTTCTGACTGAGTTGAAAGCATTGGCAAAGTCCAATTTGATTAAGGCTTTTTCATTGACATGTTGTTGATGTATACTCGTGCTGCATGGGCAGCTGCTTCACAGCCTTGTTGAACACCAAAACCGAGCTGAGTTGGTTTCAACATTGAGGCAGCATCTTGACTCACCCTTCGTACTGCAGCCTTGGCAACTAGGCGCCGAAGGGTGTTGCCCACTGCAATGGGCCTGATTCCTCCAATTTTTTTCCGGAGGGCACACAGTGAGGCACCAAAGAAAAGGGGTCTAATGGTCTGTGGGACACTACCAGCCAGGCACCCATTGGAAAATTTGGTGAGTTCAGACAACAATCTCTCAGAGACCTCACCAAGACCTGGATTGAGCATTTGTTTCAAGTGTTGTGGCCTTAAACCAGTGAAACCTCCTGCTGAGCCCTGTGGGAAAGACATAGCAGCTTTATACACATCGGCGTCCCTAAGTTAAATGTTCTTGACCTGCTGCAATGTCAAGGGGGTCAATGTTAGTACTGGGAGCCCTGGGCGGATGTTTGTCCTTCAGGGCTTGTGCTGTAATGATATCCTTAGGAGCGATGGTATCCTCACTGGTTATAAGCCTCAGTGCTCCGATAGTATTACCCTCTTCTATTTTTCTGCTAATGTGGGCCCTGATTTTTGAGGCGTCTGGTGTCCTGTTGTTGACATTTGCCTGGCGGGTGTATGACGTCCTGGAGGGGATACGGACAAGGTTGTCATCTCTAGGGAATGCATTTATTGCCCTGATAACAGATGTAGCTAGTGACTTGTCCCTCCTTGGTGGGACAGCCAAACAGGCATTGCCAAAAAGCAGAAGGTTGTGCCAGGATCCATTGTTTGCAGGAGCATCGTTGACTTTCTTCAAGAGGTCAGCGAATTTGCTGGCAGCTTCATGGCGAGCTGCTTTGGGGATGTGTGTCAGGTCCTGGTGGATGTTAATTTGATTGCAGCTTTTAGGTCCTCTGTAGAGGTGAAGTCAGGGTGGCTGTCAGCTCTGTCTGCTGGGAGGGTCTGTTGGCTGTTCCCATTTGGAGCCCTCCTGGAGCCTAGACATCCATTGTGTGCACGGATGTTGCCAGTAGAGGGATTGAGTGCACATTCCCTATGGCACACCTGGCAGATGCCTCGGGGACGGGTTCCAAGGCGTTGGCTCTGTCCTGGAAATTCCTGGGAACCCTGCACTTCTTGTGACATGGTGTGGGTGGGGGCGCCAGCTGTGGGGTACCGGGTGAAGGACAGCATGGATGCATGGGGGATGGGGGTGGGAGAGTAGTGAGCGGGAGTGTGAGTAATTCGTGAGGCACTAAACGGCAACACTCTTGGTCAGGAAGTCAGTAGGCCTAGACCAGGAATGGGGGTGAGGGGAGGGCCCTATATGTTCACTTAAGATGCACATTGCTAACTTTTGCTAATTGATATACTTAGAAACAACCTCGCCATTTGGCACACTGATCGCCGTGTTCTCACTGTTAACCAAGGTGGTGTTCTGTTCATCATCAAAAGACGAGTACTGGGCGGCCACTCTCCCCAACCCCGGCCAAACAGAGGGTAAACAAACCCCCCCACACCTACACTGGAGGGATCCCCTCAACGCCGCATCCTCTAACTACTCAACTCCCAACAATCACACTGCACTTTCACTGATATAGAAGCAACGGCCTGATGCAGAAGATTGTCATGACTCTGTAATTTTCCCCGTGGATACTCACGATGACGTCTGCTTGAACTGGCCCTTCCCACCCTGTAGATTCCTCGTTTACACAAAATATATGGAGCACCACAAACTGGCTCCCCCCCTCCACGCCAGCAGGCGTATATATATATATATATATATATATATATATATATATATATATATAAACAAGAATGAGTGGCTACTCGAACACTGGAACATGGTTATGAGAGGAAGCAGGTTTAATGCTGTACCACTAAACTACAAGGCTTGCAATAGGAAAGGCTTCACAAGCAGCATTTAGTGAAAATTCTGCATCAGAAATCGTCATCAGTGACCAGCTGTAACCCAGCTTTCCTTTTCTCCCTGCCCCAGAAGCTTTTATTGTAAATCTGTTCTAGTCCTGTTAAATCTATTTAGTCTATAAACTTCAAGATTGTAATGAACGACTGTCAAAGATGTATTATGAAAGCTTCTGGGGCTGTGGGAGAGAACAGCAATGTCAGAGCTGGTGGCCCCCGCGAAATTTATCACAGAAGTGCGCCTGGAACATCTTTGTAATCCTCTGACTCGGTGGTACAGCACTGGCCTGCTCCTATCAGGGTTCGAGTTCTTGCCGACTCTGCTGTGTATTTATGATAGTCGTTCATCATAATAGTTGATTTATTACATTATCAAAGAATATAGAAATAACAGGAGAACAGAACACTTGTTAACCTGAAATATGACCCATAAGACCCTACTCACTGAGTGTGGGAATGTAGTGAAGATTTAGTCAAACCTCATATGTCAAAAAAAATTATGAGTGACCTGTCAGGCATATTTTAAAAAATTCTCACAAATTCTGTTCATTTTAAATAAATCCAATATATACAACCCAAAACTTATATTCATATTGCAATCTTTAAAATTTTTTTTTTATTAAGCTTGATTCAGTTATATTTCGCTCCAACTATAATCAAATGGGTGATTAAAAATTGATCACAGAAAAACAAAAGTTAGACTTTGTCTAGTACTACTGTTATATATTTTTTAACACGGCCGTTTCCCACCAAGGAAGGGTGGCCCGAAAAAAAAAAAAACTTTCACCATCATTCACTCCATCACTGTATTCCCAAAGAGGCGCACTCTAATACAGTAATAAACGCAACATTAACCCCCCCTCCTTCAGAGTGCAGGCACTGTACTTCCGTCTCCAGGACTCAAGTCCGGCCTGCCGGTTTCCAAATCCCTTCGTTCCAACAACACGTCAAGTCCTAAAACCATTTGTTCCATTCGCCCCTATCTAACACGCTCACACATGTTTGCTGGAAGCATATATATAACACCCCCTCTGGGTTTTCTTCATTTTCTTCTAGTTCTTGTTTATTTCCTCTTATCTCCATGGGGAAGGGGGAACAGAATTCTTCCTCCGTAAGCCATGAGTTTCGTAAGAGGCGACTAAAATGCCGGGGCAAGGGGCTATAACCCTTCTCCTGTATACATTACTAAAGTTAAAATGAGAAACTTTTTTTTTGCTTTTGGGCCACCCTGCCTTGGTGGATAGGCCGATTTGTTGAAAGATGAAGATATATATATATATATATATATATATATATATATATATATATATATATATATATATATATATATATATATATATATTATATTATAGTATATATATATATAATATATATATATATATATATATATATATATATATATATATATATATATCTATATATATATATATATATATATATATATATATATATATATATATATAATATAAACAAGGATATGGCTACTGAACACTGGAACATGGTTATAAGAGGAAGCAGGTTTAATGCTGTACCACTAAACTACAAGGCTTGCAATAGGCCGACCTCTACTCCACTTTCTCTCCACTACAGATTTATACACTCGGTCATTCTATTTTGTTCCCTTCTCTACATGTCTGAACCACCTCAATCCCCTGGATAATAATTTTGTAATCTCCCCCTCCCCCAATTTCCAAACTACGAATTCTCTGCATTATATTCACACCACCATTGTCCTCAGACACATCTCCACTGCCTCCAGCCTTCTCCTTGTTGCAACATTCACCACCATGCTTCACACCCATATAAGAGCGTTTTTTTCCCAAATATTCTCATACATTTTCCCCCTTTTCTTCCGTGGCAAAGTTCTCGTCTCCACAGACTCCTCAGTATACCACTACATTTTTTTCCCCGTCAATTCTATGATTCACCTCATTTTTCATAGACACATCTGCTGACATGTCCCCTCCCAAATATCTGAATACATTTCACCTCCTCCACCTCTCTCCCTTCAACCTGATATGTTCTTGTAATCTTAGTTCTAGATTTTTGCAGTTTGACCATAATAAAATTTATTGATTTTTAAGGGAATCTCACAGACGCATCCAACAGCATTTTCGCAAAATTTTTTAATCAAATGTTTTTTTTTTTTTTTTTTACCAAGTTTTTTAAAAAAATTTTTGGTTTTTGGAAATTTTTAAGGAAGGATATAAAAAAGGTTTTCATGGAAAGGTAAACTAACATTTTTTTTGGTTTTTTGTAAAATTTAAAATTTCTGTCAATTCAAAAATGATTTTCAACATTTTTTGTTCATGTTTTAGATCACATGCTATTCAAAAGCAGCTCTGCTAAAGGCCAAAGTTTTTAAAAAACATGAGTCACAGAACGTTTAACTCTTTAAATGTGAGGAATAATAGTGCACATAAGAGGTTATTTTTTGGGTTAAAAGATTTTTTTAATTTTAAAATCTTTTTTCCCCCCTTTTAAAAACAAAAAAGTAAAAAAAAAACGAGTTATTTTTTTCCCCTTTTAAAAGAAATTTTAAAATTCAAGAAAAAATTTGGGTTTTTATGTTATTTAAACATAAAAATTATCCACATTTTTTGTATCATTTGGTTTTATCAAGAAGAGGTCAGATAAAAGTCGGGTTTTCCCCAATTTTGGTCATGGATAAAAATAACAAAACCCGTAATAGAGCGCCATCTATCAGATAGACAATCCCTTTTGGTAGAGGAAAAAAACAACCCCCTTTAAAAAAAAGAGCAGCCACTGAATATATAGTGGCATTCAAAGGATGAATAATCTTCGGGAATAGACAACCCAGTTAGAAGATAAACTGGGGGTGTTATTTGTTCAAAATAACTGATGGATAATTAACCTCAACGAAAATGTCGGGTAAAAAAAAAACATTTGTTAATCACTTTTTTGTTCCCAAGACCGAAATTTTTATGACATGAGCAAGCATTCTTTGCTAATGTTTGCTAATTTCCCCATAATGACTTGTTCCTGCCAAAAAAAAAATAGTATAATATGTAGAATGGTAAACCCCTTTTTAAAAATTATTTAAAAGATGAAGCATAACTTTTTTTGAGTGATCTGAACATACACTGCAAAAGACTAGAACCGAGTTTTTTTTTTTGGGACCAGACTATACATCCAGGCCGTCGGGTTAAATTTTCGCCTGACTGTCGTTCGTCGCACTATAGTTCCCCGGTCGAAAAATATTTTTTGGGCTTGCAATTCACCCCAAAACGAATTAGTTCAATTTTTGGGGAGGAGGAAATCACGGGTAATGTCTAAATCGGTGGCAAGAGGTGAATGGATTTTATTAAAAGCTTCCTTTGGCCCCGGGGTGTTGCCCCTTTTAGTGCTGGGAAAAAAAAGGATTTAGAATAGAAAACCCCTCCAATTTGAAAGACTCACGATGACAATAAACTTACGTTGTATTAGGCATATGTTTGGAAAAAAACGGGGAAAAGGGGTCTTTTTGGGGCATTTCAAAAAAAAAATAGTTTAAACAATAAGGGGGGGCACTGAAAAAACCTCCCTCCTATGGACCAGGTGTCCAGTGGAACAAGGCAGCATCAAGATAGCATCAATCGTAGTACAGTGAAGGAACAAGACAGCATCGCCCTAGTACAGGCAGGGAAAAAAACGCATCAAGCGTAGTACAGTGCAGGAACAAAACGCATCAAGGAAAAAGTGCAGGAACGACAGCATCGCGTAGTACGTGCAGGAACAAGACGGCAAAGCGGACAGTGCGGGGAAAAAGACGGCATCGCTGACAGGGAGGAACAAGACAGCATAAAACGTAGTACAGTGCAGGAACAAGACACATCAAGCGGGAGTAAGTGGGGAAAAGGGGATCAAATGACTAACCAGCAGGTATCTTTTCCCCCCCCGTGTTCATTATTTAGTTAAAGAAAATATATGGTTTATCTCAAAAAATCATTTTTTTTTTAGAAGGATATTCTTCCCAAAAAAAAACCCAAACCCAAAACCCCCTTTTTTTTTATATAACAGTTTTTAAAAACTATTATTCAACAGGGACACGAGTCCGCCCTTAAAAGGGTTAAAGTAATAGTTCAATTTTTTGAGGAGAAACCTATTCAGTGGTCAGAGGTTCACCGGGGTTTTCTTATGCTCATTTTTCCCCGATGGAAACAGGTTCAAAAAAAGACCCCAAGAATTTTAAAAGGAAAATTTTTTTTTCATGGCTTGTGATTTACCTGTCAACCCCCAACGAATACTGATTTTTTTTGGGGCTGTGGTATGACTGGTTAAAAGGGGAAAAAAATTTTATAAACCGCCCCAGGGGGGAACCCGACGCACATTTATCTTAAAATTTTTACCCCCCCATTTTTTTAAAGCTTTCACCCGAAATACAAATGGGGAGAGACAGAGCGAAAACGGTTTATATACACTCCGGTGCAAAAAAAGGGAATTGGGGGGGGCCCCGGAATTAAAAAGCAAGAAATATGTCAATCGTGGGTTTACGACACCTTGATGATTTTCACTAAATTCCAAAAAAGGGGGCTAACCCTTTTTAAAGCCCCCAGGAGAAAAATTCCCCTGGCGGATTTTAAAAATGGTCAGCCAGGGCATCGCCCCCCCCCAATTGGGGCCAGTTTTTACATCATCACCCTTTTTCCTTTTGCTGCCGCTATTTGGGGAATTGGCTTTATTACCAATGCACTTCAAATTTTTTTCTTTTTAAAAAAAAATTATGTCACACGAAAGATTTAAAAAAACATTAATATTTTGTACGCATCATCAATTAAAGGGGAGGTTCGTCCCCCAAAAGGGTTTTGGGGGGTGGGAAAGGGGGTTTAAATTAGAACTTGACCATCCCCCGGGGTGTGTTTGATCGGGGGGGGGGGAGACAAAGGGGTTTCAAAAATATGACGGGAAATAGGGGGTGTGAAAGAGTAACATTTTGAAGAATATAAAAACAGGTTATCCCCGGGGGTTTAGGGAGGCGGGGACAGTGGCTGTAGTCTGAAGGACGGCTGGGGATGGGTTTTTCGGGGAAAATCGTCTGAATTGTGAAGTCTGTGCACTTCTCTCATGGAGTTTAGCTGCGTGATGGCACGAGTATTGACTAAGGGTCAACGGTAATTTAAAAGAGGAAGGAAAAAAAACCCCCAGCGGGGTAGGTGGGAACAGCTGTTTAAAACCTGAACACTGGGGAAAACTATCGAAAATAATGGAAAAGAAAAATTTAATGGAGCATCGGGAAAATTTACCTGCAGTTCATCCCGACACTGGGATGAAACCATCACAATAAGGGGGCCCAAAAGATACCAAACAACTGTTCAGCAGACCCAAAAAATTATCCGATTTAAAAAAAACCGGCAAAAAAAAGAGAGGGCAGGGTTTTGGCCCCCTTGGACCATTGTAAATTTGGGGACTTTGTAAATGGTCCAAGTCGGGCCCCAAAGTCGTCGTAAGCTCCTCTTTTATATGTGCGGGGTTTTTGTGTATTTTCCAGTCACTATTGTGCCTTTTTTTTTATCCCCATTCCCTGCCTCCCTGCCCGCCTGCCTGCCTGCCTGCCTGCCTGCCTGCCTGCCTGCCTGCCTGCCTGCCTCCCCGCCTCCATGCCTGCCTACCTACCTGACTGCCTACCTGCCTGCCTGCCTGTCTGTCTGTCTGTCTGCCTGCCTGCCTACCTGCATGCCTGCTTCACCTGCTCTCTATGGCAAATTTGGGGAGATTTTTTTGTCGGGAAAAAAATCGATTATATTGAAACTCACGCACTGGCTCACACTGAAGTCCATAGTTCGATCCTCGGTAGGGGTTTCGACGTTACTACGTTTTTCCCTTAAGAGACACCTGCGTACCTGTTCACATAGCAGTAAAATAGGTACCTGGGTGTTAGTCGACGGGTGTGAGTCGATCCTGGGACAAAATTGACTAAATTTTCCCCGAAATTTTTGCATAAAAAGGGGGCTTTCTATATAGTAGTAAGTCATTAGTGTCATCTAGGTCTGTATACATTGTATACATGGTGTATGAGTGGAAGGAGGTGTGTAAGACCTGCCTCCCCGGGGCCAGTATGTACTAAATGAGAGACAGAATGCAGGTTATGGCATTTTACTCAAAAAAAAAATAAATAATTTGTGAAGATGTTTACCTGAGGGTCGAAACATCTTCCCTTAAAAAAATCGTAACCCGCATTGTGTGTCTTATACATACACTGTCAGCAATTTACTACATATGTCAGTATGTTTACTTTTACTGTCAGTATACTATACTATATACTGTCGTATATTACTATATACAATATATCGACTACATATTGTGTTCTGTACTTTTTATGTCAGTATACTCTCTACGTACTGTCAGTATATGTACTACAGTCAGTATATTCTACTACATACTGTCAGTATACTATACTACGTACCCCAGTATTCTCTATGTACTGTCGATACCTTTTTACATACGTCAGTATTCACTACGTACTGTCAGTATACTCTACTACATACTGTCAGTATACTTACACATACTGTCAGTATACTCTATATATACGTCAGATTCTACTACATACTGTCAGTATACTCTACTAATACTGTCATATATCTACTACATATTTCAGTATGCTCTAATACATACTTCGTATACTCTAATACATGCTGTAAAAACTATAATAAATACTTAAGTATTTTTACTACATACTGTGTATGTTTTACATACTGTCAGATACTCTAATACATTTTAAGAACACTATACTAAATACTGTAAGTATACTCTACTACATACTGTCAGTATCTCTACTACATACTGTCAGTATATCTACTATATACTGTCAGTATACTCTACTACATACGTCAGTTTTTAAAACATACTGTCAGTATCTCTAATACATACTGTCGGTTTTCTAATACATACTGTCAGTATATCTAATACATACTGTCAGTATCTTAATACATACTGTCAGAACACTATAATACATATGTAAGTGTATTACTACATACTGTCATATTCTACTCATACTGTCAATATTTACATACTGTCAGTATATCTACTACATACTGTCGATATTTACTACATACTGTCATATACTTATACATACTGTCAGTATATCTCTACATACTGTCAGTATCTCTACTACATACTGTCAGTATCTCTACAAATCCGTCAGTATCTTTACTACATATGTCAGTATACTTAAACATCTGTAGTATACCTACTACATACTGTCAGTATAATCTATTTTCATTTTGTCAGTATATTACAGATTTTCAGTATACTACATACTGTCATACACTCTACTACATACCTGCATAATTTACTACATACTGTCAGTACACTCTATACATACTTCATAATCTACTACATATGTCAGTATACTATATACTGTCAGAAAATCATACGTCAGTATACTACATACTGTCAGTATAATACATACCCCAGTATACTACATACCCAGTGTTGCTAAAGAGTATCACCTTATTCAAGCATGTTAAACCCCAAATAGGCTGCCTCACCAACCAGCGAACCATCTTGTTAAGGATCTGGTGATCGGGGCCCCATCATCAGATCAACACCTTGGTTCAGCCAATCATAATGTGGGTCTGGCAATGGTAAAGGTGACGTTGATTCCACTCACTGTTTACCATTGTCATTTCCACCCTCGCTGGTTGCTGCATTTTGCCCATTGTCTTTGGCTGTTGTTTTGACTTGACTAGGGGGTACTATACACTCTATTTGTATATAGTGTACATAGTTGTTCAAAGCTGAAAATATTTGAAGGAAAATAAACCCAAAGCATTTTCTACTGTGTTTTTTTTGTTAAGCTCCCTTTACACTCAGGAAAAAGGGCCTTAGCCCCTGAGGTTTTTTAATAGTGTATACTATATACTGTCAGTTTCTCAAAGTGTATTAAAAAACCTTGGTAATAGATAGGGTTTTAAAAAGTCACTGAGAAAACACTTGAATACATTTATAGACAATGTTTCGGCCCCGGGACCGAAACATTGTCTAATAAATGGGTGTTATGTTCATCTGGCTCTTGTTCACACTTTTGTGTTTCTTCTTAGTGTTTCTTCTCAGTGTTTCTTCTCAGTGTTTTTCTCAGGGGGGATTTAGGTACCGTCAGCTGTCTCATGACGCAGAGAAGGCTGTGCCCCCGAGTGGAATGTTGACGTTTTTTTTTTATCATCATTATTAAATCTCTGTCTTTTTTTTTTATCTTAAAAATTGCTGCTGTTAATACCAATTTGATATTATTGTAACTAATTCCATAACACAGAATAATCTAACATAATCAAAAAATACATTTATTGTAGCTGAAATCATATCCCTAAGATAGCAAATTCTGAAGGGCAAATATCCCCCTGTTTTGGCCGATAAATTTCTGGGTTTAGAGTCAGGGGCGATGGCTTCACAAACCTCCCCCCGCCATGATGACCTCCAATCGGCAGGGAAGGTAGCAAATGCTTCAAAGTCAAAAAATGCACAAAATCTCCATCAGACAATGATAACACTCATAACCACAGGAAAAAAAGCGACCAGCAAAAACAGAGGCATAGCCCACTCTTTTCAGGATTTAGAGTCATCAGTATGCACAGCGGCAGCATCAAAAAAGATCGGGGGGTTAGTGAGTATGGCACCCCGGGCGGAGGGAGGGCTTTAGTCAAACAGTGAAAGCAGAACAAGCCTAATTTTGAATATTTTTTAAGGGCGCAATGAGGACGAACGGCTGTCACGTCTAATATTGAAACAATAGACGCAGGCATTTCCCCAAGATAAAACACCGAGACCAAAAAAAAAAAAAAATCATAAAGATGGGTGTCATGGAAGGAAGGATGAGTGTCGATAAAATTAGTCACTTTGTTTAGCTTAGAGATTCGTTTTTTCCCTTTGTGTGAGTTCGTGAAGCTGCTATTGAGCGAAACGTCGTAGCTAAGATTTGCTCAGTGATGAAACGCGACAACGTCAATAAAAACAACATTGAAATATAAGATTTTCGTGACTACAAACATAACTTATGTAAGAGTGAAATTATCCTGAAACGGGGGCATTAGCGCCGCAGAAAATTAATGGAAATTTAGACTTTTTGAAAATGCAGCCTGTCGTGTGAAACGAATCCAAAAAAAAAAAGGGAAGAGGAGAAGAGAGAGAGAGAGAGAGAGAGAGAGAAGTACATCGAATTTAGATGTACAATTGACTTACCCGTTGCAAGCAAATTTAGGATATTTGCTTAATATAAGATACTCATTAATACGTTTTAACACATCCCTAAGTTATTGTACTGTCTATCTCTATATTCCTCAATAAGTGGACAAAAAGTTCTCAGTTTCATAAAAGTGACCATAGGGTTGGCCACATATTTTTCATTTGTCGACATCAAGTGTGTCTGCCAAACTGCCAGAAGTACTTGTAAACAAGCCTAAACCTGGGTACTACGACATCAGCCAGTCTGTTCCTTCAAGTTGCTCCATAACCTACTTATCTATATTTAGAATAGTGGACGATAGATCTCTTCAGGCTTCTAAATGCATTCCAATAATATCCACTTTTTTATTTATTTCCTTTTTATTCTTAATGCTAGAAAAGACACACCAAAGTTATATTCACATTTGCCTTCAGGGTACTTCTTTGGCATATTTATCAACTTTATCATGAAAGCAATCCAGCCTTCAGTGATGACATAGAATCGGTAATAATCACACAGTCGCTCAGGGCATAATTAACTTTAGCGCCATTAGGATGGTAAAAAACAGTTGCAGTGTAGAGCCCAGTTGTTAATTCTTATGCCTAACTCAACATAGTTCCTGTCATTATTAATCTGTAGGCAGAAATAAGAGCAGATGCAGCCCCGCCAGTGGAGTCCTGCTTTTCCATCAGTGCATATAACTTGTGATAAATTATTACTTAGAGTTAAGCGGGAAAATTTTTATTTAGAGGTTGCCTTTGCAAGGATTTATAGAAGGGTTTACTGGTGATGAACTTTTGGGGGGGGCTCACAGATATGGGGTTTTAAATGAACACGAAATAAGTGAAAAAAGATATCTAATTAAAAAAAAGTAATCCTGATTAATCAGGAAAGTGTAACACAAAATCTTCGAAAAGTCTACATGGGAAAGGGAATTTATGGTATCATATGACAGTAATATAAGGTACGCATGAGGAAGTAAACATAACACACGCATGGAAATAACAAAACTGGAGCAAAAACAGGAGCACATCTGGGGCAAACACAGGAGCAATCTGAGAGCAAACACAGGGCACATCTGAGAGCAAACACAGGAGCACATCTGAGAGCAAACACAGGAGCACATTTTAGAGCGAACATTGGAACATTCATGACAGCAAAACAGTACACATATAAAAACAAAAAAATAAATATATTGTGCTGAATAGGTAAAAAAATTGGGTTTTGGCTTTAATAGCAACCTTTTCTTACTGAATAAGGCCAGCGAAAATTTGTTCAGTAATAACCCATAATATTTCCTCTGTATTTTCCATTGTTATAATATGGGGATTGAGGGGGCCCGGGGGGAGCTGCAAAAACACCTTGTCTAACAAGCAGTCTTGTTAGGCACCTTGCAACAAGCAGTCAGTGTGGATTTTTTTTTTGGGGGAAGCCCCATGTGCAGACTTCCCCCCCAGCACTCAGAGCTCATTTGACGATTTTGCAGACAAAGAAAACCAAAAATGCTCTGTTCCATTCAAACAACCCCCCACACAAAAAGTCATTTTGGGATATAGAATTTTTATTTTTTTTTTTTCACGTCATTCGAGCAAATAGCCCCAGCTGACCCAGGTCTAAAATCAGTGAACTCATCCCCCTGATAGGTCTGTATTTCTGCTAAGCATACTAGTTACTTACCAATCTGACGTCTCTAATGACATCTGACGTCTGGTTCATTATTTTGGCCGAAATATCCATACGGCGTTTTTGGTGGAGTGCAACGCTGACCTCTTGGCTTGCCACATGTGGTTGAAAAGTGAATAAGTGGCTCTGGTACTGAGTCCCAATCATCTGAACCAAATGCTACTCTGCCTATGTTAAGTCCCTGTCTGACACAGCAACATCTTGGGATCTTGATAAAAAGAATTCTTCAACACTTGTCCAACCTTTGGACGAAGACCTACTTCGACTAGTGGATGGTACCACTATGACCCCTTCCTGCTTCGCCTCACCTGTCTACAGTTTTAAGAAACCTCCATTGCCCTATCCTGTACTTACTGCAAGTTGATGGACTGAACACATCGACTCCCGGCCGAGGGGCTGAATAC
>WNWK01038739.1:0-17787 GCA_009830355.1 Cherax destructor | reverse complement strand
AGAGATTTGAAGGTTACTCATATACATAATAACACCGGTGATGCCAAGATGACAATGTTTAACACAATAACACTAGAAATTGATAGATAAGGAAGTTACACATAGAAACACACAGAGATCACACTTTTACATGAACGAAAATCAGAAAACCTTAAATTAGAACATAAAAATCTATGAGATTTAAATAGACGACTAAAATAAACAATAAATGGCTTCTCCATGGTGGTCTAGGTAGAGGAGTTCTTCTCTTCTGGCTGGACTATGTTTCTAGCCTGCCCGGGCGAGTGTTTCCAGCCTACCCGGGCGGGTGTATTTACTGGGCGCAGATTTCTGTGTGTCCTCCCCAGTAATTACATCTGTTTGTATATACTGATATTTCAACACTTGTGTTGTAATATCATATATGGGCAGTGCTTCATGGTGTTGCCGCATTTGAAGAGTTAAGTTCCTCTCTGAGGAAATGCTGTGTTTGGGGTTCACACCTCTCAACGTCCCCCTCAAATGATGAAGCTTAAATCCAGTTTTTCCTTTCATTATATAATAATATTTTGCTAAATGAGTGTAAGTGTAGAACACATTTTCACACATTGTCAAGGAGTGCAACGACTGACTGATAGAACCCTTGAAAGTGACTGATAGAACCCTTGTAACGTGAAAAGTTGGTTCTGAAAAAAATCTTGTAAACTGCACTCTGCATTGTCTTGTTTTCATCTTCATAACAAGAACCACAATATTACTGAGACCTGATGTTCTAGTTAATTATTCAATGTTCACTTTTCTGAATCACTTGAGAACACTTAACTACAAGTCCATTTAGAAATAGTTGTTCTTCATAACTTTAACATGTTTCAAAGTTTATTAAAGGCTGTTATTTACACATACTTATTTGTCTACACTCACATGTGCTAGCAAACATTCAGCCTCGTTAATTTAAACAAGTGAAAGATTCCAAACAGATTTAGTGATTAGTAAAAGGACACATGTTGTTGGTCGTGGTAGTTGTGGTGATGGAGGTAGTGGTGATGGTGGTAGTGGTGATGGAGGTAGTGGTGATGATGTTGGTAGTAGTAGTAGAAGAGGTAACCCTTGGTTACTGTGTAATGGCGGAGTTATTTTTTAAGGGGAACTCATCCTAATACTTAAAGATTACTCAAGACATTTTCGTCTTTAATCGTCATTTTAGAGACTATTGAGCAGAATAAAGGCAGCTTCGTCATCTCTGAAATATTAATCTGACAGCCTATTTTAGTGCCATCAGCAGATCTGTTTATATAGCTATTTATTCCCTCATGTATCGTTTATAAATTAGACACATATGCAACACTTGGGTATCTTTATTGAGGAAACGTTTCGCCACACAGTGGCTTCATCAGTCCATACAAAGGAGAATCGTGAAGAACAGGAGGAGTGTGAGGTTGTCAGTCCCTCAATCTTGAGACGATGTTGTCAGTCCATCAATCTTGAATAGAATAACAGCATATGAGCAGAGGAAGCTTATATACTGTAGACAGGAGAGGTGCAGCAGTTGTAGGAGGTGTCACATTGAACAAATGTGACACCTCCTACAACTGCTTTCTTATGTTATTATGGAGGAACACTGCAGAAGGCCTACTGGCCCATGCAAGGCAGGTCCTTATCAAAATCACCACTACCCAAAGCTACCCAAGAATTCACTCCCGCACCCACGACACCAATCAAACCCATTCTCCTTTGTATTGGACTGAGATCTGTTTGTGACAAACAGATCTCAGTCACAAACAGATATGAGATGTGTTTGTGACTTGATAAAGAGAAACAAACGAAAACGACTTCTGGCAGAAAATGCAGAGAAACTGTTATTCTTGAAGAAAAACCTTCCAATCATAAACTTTAAGTATTAAGCAAATGTCAATTGATTATGTATTAAAAGTATTATGTAATGAAAGTATTATGTATTAAAAGTATTATGTAATGAAAGTATTATGTATTAAAAGTATTATGTAATGAAAGTATTATGTATTAAAAGTATTATGTAATGAAAGTATTTGCCATGTGGTAAAAAAACAAAAATCAGGTGTTTTATGACTGTCCTGCAAAATCCGCATCCGCATCCGCCCGGATGTCAAGATGTGACATCCGTAATCCGCATCCGCATCCGCATTTTACTGTAAGCAGATATCCGCATCCGCATCCGTATTTTACTGTAAGCAGATATCCGCATCCGCAAAATAAGCAAGTAAAACATCCGTATACACATCCGCATACCGGATATCTAAATTTTTCACATCCGATACATCCCTACACTGGATATCCAACAAGCATACGTGATCACACTGGATATCCAACAAGCATACGTGATCACACTGGATATCCAACAAGCATACGTGATCACACTGGATATCCAACAAGCATACGTGATCACACTGGATATCCAACAAGCATACGTGATCACACTGGATATCCAACAAGCATACGTGATCACACTGGATATCCAACAAGCATACGTGATCACACTGGATATCCAACAAGCATACGTGATCACACTGGATATCCAACAAGCATACGTGATCGTACTGGATATCCAACAAGCATACGTGATCACACTGGATATCCAACAAGCATACGTGATCACACTGGATATCCAACAAGCATATATGAGCCCACTGGATATCCAACAAGCATACGTGATCACACTGGATATCCAACAAGCATACGTGATCACACTGGATATCCAACAAGCATACGTGATCACACTGGATATCCAACAAGCATATATGAGCCCACTGGATATCCAACAAGCATACGTGATCACACTGGATATCCAACAAGCATACGTGATCGTACTGGATATCCAACAAGCATACGTGATCACACTGGATATCCAACAAGCATACGTGATCACACTGGATATCCAACAAGCATATATGAGCCCACTGGATATCCAACAAGCATACGTGATCACACTGGATATCCAACAAGCATACGTGATCACACTGGATATCCAACAAGCATACGTGATCACACTGGATATCCAACAAGCATATATGAGCCCACTGGATATCCAACAAGCATACGTGATCACACTGGATATCCAACAAGCATACGTGATCGTACTGGATATCCAACAAGCATACGTGATCACACTGGATATCCAACAAGCATACGTGATCACACTGGATATCCAACAAGCATATATGAGCCCACTGGATATCCAACAAGCATACGTGATCACACTGGATATCCAACAAGCATACGTGATCACACTGGATATCCAACAAGCATACGTGATCACACTGGATATCCAACAAGCATATATGAGCCCACTGGATATCCAACAAGCATACGTGATCACACTGGATATCCAACAAGCATACGTGATCGTACGGGATATCCAACAAGCATACGTGATCACACTGGATATCCAACAAGCATACGTGATCACACTGGATATCCAACAAGCATATATGAGCCCACTGGATATCCAGCAAGCATACGTGATCGCACTGGATATCCAACAAGCATACGTGATCACACTGGATATCCAACAAGCATACGTGATCACACTGGATATCCAACAAGCATTATGAGCCCACTGGATATCCAACAAGCATACGTGATCACACTGGATATCCAACAAGCATACGTGATCGTACTGGATATCCAACAAGCATACGTGATCACACTGGATATCCAACAAGCATACGTGATCGTACTGGATATCCAACAAGCATATATGAGCCCACTGGATATCCAACAAGCATATATGAGCCCACTGGATATCCAGCAAGCATACGTGATCGTACTGGATATCCAGCAGTTTGAGCTGGTTAGGTGGATGTGAGTGGCGGCAAGTGGTCATGAAAACATATTTGGGAAATCCAAGAAAACACCGCTAATAAAAGCATCACAGGATAAGCGTGTAAACATCCCAGTGAAACGAACTATCCGATACTTTCTTCCTTAACACTAAGACAAAACATTAGCAAAGAAAGAGTTTGACAGGTGTGTGGACTCACTTTGTTGTCTTTAGTAATCTATTATACGAGTGAGCTGCTCGCAAGACATCCAGAGTGATAATTCAGTTTAATATGCAAATAACTATCGTGTATATCATTATATTGGGGAGGGAGGTTTATGGATACACTCATCAATATGGTAATTGTGTTGCAAGACTCGCCTCAGTGAGGCTCAACACTGGTGTGTAGTTGATAAACAGTGTTGCTTGGTAATACTAGTTGAAGCTGTGCTGATGACATGATAATGTTGGCGTCGGTGTGTTGCTGCTTCACCACACTTAGTTGAATGATGTCAATAATGGTGCTGTCAAAGATGGAGTGCATGGTAATATATGCACACTTGCTGCCATGGAAGAATATATATATATATATATATATATATATATATATATATATATATATATATATATATATATATATATATATATATAGGTTAGTTGGTAGACAGCAACCACCCAGGGAGGTACTACCGTCCTGCCAGGTGACTGTGAAACAGAAACCTGAAACTGTTTTACATGATGGTAGGATTGCTGGTGTCTTTTCCTGTCTCATAAACATGCAAGATTTCAGGTACGTCTTGCTACTTCTACTTACACTTAGGTCACACTACGCAAACATGTACACGTTTATGTATACACACTCATCTGAGTTTTCTTTGATTTTATCTTAATAGTTCTTGTTCTTATTGCTTTTCCTTTCATATCCATGGGGAAGTGGAATAAGAATCTGTCCTCCGTAAGCCATGCGTGTTGTAAAAGTCAACTAAAATGCCGGGAACAATGGGCTAGTAACCCCTTTTCCTGTATAGCTTACTAAAAAGAAAAAAAAGAAAACCGTCAAAGTGGGATGTTTGAATGTGCGTGGATGTTGTGCGAATGATAAGAAAGAGATGATTGTAGATGTTAAGAATGAAAAGAAGCTGGATGTCCTGGCTTTAAGTGAGACAAAGCTGAAGGGGGTAGGAGAGTTTCAGTGGGGAGAAATAAATGGGATTAAGTCAGGGGTTTCAAACAGAGTTAGAGCTCAAGAAGGAGTGGCAATAATGTTGAAGGATAAGTTATGGCAGGTAAAGAAGGAATATAAATGTATAAATTCAAGGATTATGTGGAGTAAAATAAAGGTTGGATGTGAAAAGTGGGTTATAGTAAGTGTTTATGCACCTGGAGAGGAGAGAAGTGTAGAGGAGAGAGAGAGATTTTGGGAAATGTTGAGTGAGTGTGTGGGGAGTTTTGAACCAAGTGAGAGAGTAATTGTGGTTGGGGATCTTAATGCTAAAGTGGGTAAAAATGTTGTGGAGGGAGTAGTAGGTAAATTTGGGGTGCCAGAGGTAAATATAAATGGGGAACCATTAATTGAGCTATGTGTAGAAAGAGGTTTGGTAATAAGTAATACATATTTTATGAAAAAGAGGATAAATAAATATACAAGGTATGATATAGCACGTAAGGAAACTAGTTTGTTGGATTATGTTTTGGTGGATAAAAGGTTGATGAGTAGGCTTCAGGATGTACATGTTTATAGAGGGGCAGCAGATATATCAGATCATTATTTGGTTGTAGCTACAGTTAGAGTAAAAGGTAGATGGGACAAAAAGAAAATGGCAACAGCAAGTAAGAGAGAGGTAAAAGTGTATAAACTAAGGGAGGAGGAAGTTAGGGTGAGATATAAGCAACTATTGGCAGAAAAGTGGGCTAGTGCAAGTAGGAGTAGTGGGGGGGTTGAAGAGAGTTGGGATAGTTTTAAAAATGCAGTATTAGAATGTGGGGCAGAAGTTTGTGGCTATAGGAGGGTGGGTGCAGAAGGAAAGAGGAGTGAGTGGTGGAATGAAGAAGTAAAGGGTGTGATAAAAGAGAAAAAGGTAGCTTATGAGAGGTTTTTACAAAACAGAAGTGTTAATAGAAGAGCAGAGTATATGGAGAGTAAAAGAAAGGTGAAGAGAGTGCAAAAGAAGAGCGGATGAAAGAATGGGAGAGGCTCTGTCAAGAAATTTTGCTGAAAACAAGAAAATTTTTTGGAGTGAGATAAACAAAGTAAGAAAGCCTAGGGAACGAATGGATTTGTCAGTTAAAAACAGAGTAGGGGAGTTAGTAGATGGGGAGCTGGAGGTATTGGGTAGATGGCGGGAATATTTTGAGGAACTTTTAAATGTCGATGAAAAAAGGGAGGCGGTTATTTCATGTACTGGCCAGGTAGGTACAACATCGTTTAGGAGTGAAGAGCAGGATGTGAGTGTGGGGGAGGTGCGTGAGGCATTACGTAGAATGAAAGGGGGTAAAGCAGCTGGAATTGACGGAATCATGACAGAAATGTTAAAAGCAGGGGAGGATATAGTGCTGGAGTGGTTGGTATTTTTGTTTAATAAATGTATGAAAGAGGGGAAGGTACCTAGGGATTGGCAGAGAGCATGTATAGTTCCTTTATATAAAGGAAGGGGATAAAAGAGAGTGTAAAATTATAGGGAATAAGTTTACTGAGTATACCAGGTAAAGTGTATGGCAGGGTTATTATTGAAAGAATTAGAGGTAAGACAGAGTAGGATTGCAGATGAGCAAGGAGGCTTTAGAGTGGGTAGGGGATGTGTAGATCAAGTGTTTACAGTGAAGCATATATGTGAACAGTATTTAGATAAAGGTAGAGAAGTTTTTATTGCATTTATGGATTTAGAAAAGGCATATGATAGAGTGGATATTGGAGCAATGTGGCAAATGTTGCAAGTGTATGGAATAGGTAGTAAGTTACTGAAGGCTGTAAAGAGTTTTTATGAGGATAGTGAGGCTCAGGTTAGGGTGTGTAGGAGAGAGGAGATTACTTCCCGGTAAAAGTAGGTCTTAGACAGGGATGTGTAATGTCACCCATGGTTGTTTAATATATTTATAGATGGGGTTGTAAAGAAGTAAATGCTAGGGTGTTGGGGAGGGGTGGGATTAAATTTTGGAGAATTAAATGCAAAATGGGAGTTGACACAGTTACTTTTTGCTGATGATACTGTGCTTATGGGAGATTCTAAAGAAAAGTTGCAAAGGTTAGTGGACGAGTTTGGGAGAGTGTGTAAAGGTAGAAAGTTAAAAGTGAACATAGATAAGAGTAAGGTGATGAGGGTATCAAACGATTTAAATAAAGAAAAATTGGATATCACATTGGAGAGAGGGATTATGGAAGAAGTAAATGTTTTCAGATATTTGGGAGTTGACGTGTCAGCGGATGGGTTTATGAAGGATGAGGTTAATCATAGAATTGATGAAGGAAAAAGGTGAGTGGTGCGTTGAGGTATCTGTGGAGACAAAAACGTTATCCATGGAGGCAAAGAAGGGAATGTACGAAAGTATAGTCGTACCAACACTCTTATATGGGTGTGAAGCATGGGTTGCAAATGCTGCAGCGAGGAGGAGGCTGGAGGCAGTGGAGATGTCCTGTCTAAGGGCAATGTGTGTGTAAATATTATGCAGAAAATTCGGAATGTGGAAATTAGGAGAAGGTGTGGAGTTACTAAAAGTATTTGTCAGAGGGCTGAAGAAGGGTTGTTGAGGTGGTTTGGTCATTTAGAGAGAATGGATCAAAGTAGAATGACTTGGAGAGCGTATAAATCTGTAGGGAAGGAAGGCGGGGTAGGGTCGTCCTAGAAAAGGTTGGAGGGAAGGGTAAAGGAGGTATTGTGGGCGAGGGGCTTAGACTTCCAGCAAGCATGTGTGGCGTGTTAGATAGGAGTGAATGGAGACGAATGGTTTTTGGGACATGACGATCTGTTGGAGTGTGAGCAGGGTAACATTGTGTGAAGGGATTCAGGGAAACCAGTTAATTGATTTAGTTGGACTTGAGTCCTGGAAATGGGAAGTACAATGCCTGCACTTTAAAGGAGGGGTCTGAGATAGTGACAGCTGGGAGGGACAATCTCAGCTGTCGTATCTGAGCTCCTCTGCAAAGACAGTGATTATGTATGTGTGTGGTGATAGTGTTGAATGATGATGAAAGTATTTTCTTTTGGGGATTTTCTTCTTGGGTCACCCTGCCTCGGTGGGAGACGGCCGACTTGTTGAAAAAAAAAATATATATATATATATACATATATATTATTAACACATCGGCCGTCTCTCACCAAGGTAGGGTGGCTTGAAAAAGAAAAACGTTCATCATTCACTCCATCACTGTCTTGCCAGAGGCATGCTTACACTACAGTTATAAAAATGCAACATTAACACCCATCCTTCAGAGTGCAGACACTGTATTTCCCATCTCCAGGACTTAAGTCCGGCCTGCCGGTTTTCCTGAATTCCTTGAAGTTACCTTGCTCACACTCCAGCAGACCGTCAAGACCTAAAAACCATTTGTCTCCATTCGCTCCTATCTAACACGCTCGCGCATTCTTGCTGGAAGTCCAAGCGTAGATTTTAGCAAAACAAGTACATCTTGCTACTTCTACATACTACATGTACGGTGTATATGTATACACACAGATCTTAATTTTCTTCTCTTTCCTTAATAGTTCTTGTTCTTATTTATTTTATGCGGATAGTAGTAACAGCCTGGCTGATCAGGCCCTGATTCATCGTGAGGCCTGGTCATGGACCTGGCCGCGTGGGTATTGAACCCCCGCAACACCCTCTGGGTTGGTAGACACGAGATAGTAATCAATACTTATTCAAATTCAAATTCAAAATTTATTTCCTTGCAAGATTACATTGAGATTATATAATTACAATAATGAGTTGCAGTGCAAAGAGAGCAACTGTCATGCCATGGCATTATGGCCAGACTAAATTTAATGGCTTACAGACTACTTAATACTACTAGAGAAATTTATTATAGTTTGTGTAAGTTGTACTTCTGTTTTTATTTATTTTATTTAAATAATCAAATTCATGGATTGTGAAGGACCTGCCTAGTATGGGCCAACAGGCCTGCTGCAGTGTTCCTCCTTTCTTATGTTCTTATGGGGGAGTGAGAAGCGCTACACCCTTGGGAGGATATACTGCCCACGCCTCCCCTGGAGGGTAAGGAATGGAAGGCACTCAGGCTAGATTTAAGGATGCTGAGAACAGGTGCAATTACTTCAATCAAGAGCCCCTCCGACAGCATCAAGGAACCTCACTTGAAGGGGCAGTAATAAGAGGTAATACTCTTGGGAGTATTACTTATTGTACTCTCAAGACAGTAAATTATTCGCTCCTTCAATATTATCATCGTTGTGTTCCATCTCAAGACACAATATTCACCTTTATTCATTACTAAGAATTAGTGACCAACTTTTATTTACAAGAAATGTCCTTTCTGATGAAGTTATAATAACATGATTGCAAACAAAATAATAATAATAATAATAATAATAATAATAATAATAATAATAATAATAATAATAATAATAATAATAATATTAATAATAATACGAAGAGGAAAATGTGTTCTCACTCCATGGTGGTGTTCCACTCCATGGTGGTTTCTCACCCGTGGTGGTGTTCCTCACTCCATGGTGGTGTTCCCACCCATGGTTGTGTTCTCACTCCATGGTGGTGTTCTCACTCCATGGTGGTGTTCTCACTCCATGGTGGTGTTCTCACTCCATGGTGGTGTTCTCACTCCATGGTTGTGTTCTCACTCCATGGTTGTGTTCTCACTCCATGGTGGTGTTCTCACTCCATGGTGGTGTTCTCACTCCGTGGTGGTGTTCTCACTCCATGGTTGTGTTCTCACTCCATGGTTGTGTTCTCACTCCATGGTGGTGTTCTCACTCCGTGGTGGTGTTCTCACTCCATGGTGGTGTTCTCACTCCATGGTGGTGTTCTCACTCCATGGTTGTGTTCTCACTCCATGGTGGTGTTCTCACTCCATGGTGGTGTTCTCACCCATGGTGGTGGTCCCACTCCATGGTGGTGTTCTCACTCCGTGAGTGGTGTTCTCACTCCATGGTGGTGTTCTCACTCCGTGGTGGTGTTCTCACTCCATGGTGGTGTTCTCACTCCATGGTGGTGTTCTTACTCCATGGTGGTGTTCTCACTCCATGGTGGTGTTCTCACTCCATGGTGGTGTTCTCACACCATGGTGGTGTTCTCACTCCATGGTGGTGTTCTCACTCCATGGTGGTGTTCTCACACCTGGTATTGATGGCTTTGGTATTCACTCTTTTAATCATAGTTAGGGACGTGGGGCCTCCCACGGTGTCCATTATTGTTTGGGACGTGGGGCCTCCCACGGTGTCCATTATTGTTTGGGACGAAAGGCTTCCCACGGTGTCCATTATTGTTTGGGACGAAAGGCCTCCCACGGTGTCCATTATTGTTTGGGACGAAAGGCTTCCCACGGTGTCCATTATTGTTTGGGACGAAAGGCTTCCCACGGTGTTCATTATTGTTTGGGACGAAAGGCCTGTCACGGTGTTCATTATTGTTTGGGACGAAAGGCTTCCCACGGTGTTCATTATTGTTTGGGACGAAAGGCCTCCCACGGTGTTCATTATTGTTTGGGACGAAAGGCTTCCCACGGTGTTCCTTATTGTTTGGGACGAAAGGCCTCCCACGGTGTTCATTATTGTTTGGGACGAAAGGCCTCCCACGGTGTTCATTATTGTTTGGGACGAAAGGCCTCCCACGGTGTTCATTATTGTTTGGGACGAAAGGCCTCCCACGGTGTTCATTATTGTTTGGGACGAAAGGCCTCCCACGGTGTCCATTATTGTTTGGGATATTGGGCCTCACTTGGTGTTCATTATTGTTTAGAACGTAGAGCCTCCCACAGTTATCCTCGAAATTAAGGTTGTAATTTGCGGTCGTCAGATTTCCTTCCTGGCTGAACCCGACCTCTTCTTTCTTGTCAGCTTCCTGCTGCTGAACTTTCCCACGATGTCCACTGCCTTTCCAACGCCGGGGGAAATTATTCTGCTGAGAGAGAGTTTTGGTGCTGGGAAGGGGATTGGTGTTGGGAAGGGGATTGGTGTTGGGAAGGGGATTGGTGTTGGGAAGGGGATTCGTGTTGGGAAAGAGAGTAGTGTTATGGAAGATCCTGGTGGTGTGGAGGAGCTTTGAGTTGGGAAGGGGCTTGTTGGGGAATCGTTTATAATTGGGGAATCGTTTAGAGTTGGGGAGGAACTTGTCAGCAGGGACAGACAGGTCGACGGGGAGGGACTGGTCGACGGAGAGGGACTGGTCGACAGGGAGGGACTGGTCGATGGGGAGGGACTGGTCGACGGGGAGGGGCTTGTCGACGGGGGAGGTACTGGTCGACGGGGAGGGACTGGTCGACGGGGAGGGGATTGTCGATGGGGAGGGGCTGGTCGACGGGGAGGGACTGGTCGACGGGGAGGAACTGGTCGATGGGGAGGGACTGGTCGACGGGGAGGATTGTCGATGGGGAGGGGCTGGTCGACGGGAGGGACTGGTCGACGGGGAGGGGCTGGTCGATGGGGAGGGGCTGGTCGACGGGGAGGGACTGGTCGACGGGGAGGGACTGGTCGACGGGGAGGAACTGGTCGACGGGGAGGGGCTGGTCGACGGGCAGGGACTGGTCGACGGGGAGGGACTGGTCGACGGGGGGGGACTGGTTGACGGGGAGGAACTGGTCGATGGGGAGAGACTTTGACGGGGGGGCTTCGACGGGGAGGGGCTGGCCGACGGGGAGGGACTGGTCGAGGGGAGGGGCTGGTCGACGGGGAGGGGCTGGTCGAGGGGAGGGGCTGGTCGACGGGGAGGGACTGGTCGATTTGGGAGGGACTGGTCGACGGGCGGGGGACTGGTCGACGGGGAGGAACTGGTCGATGGGGAGAGACTGGTCGACGGGGAGGGATTGGATGGGGGGGGGCCGTCGAGGAAGGGGCTGGTCGACAGGAGGGACTGGTCGAGGGGAGGGACTGGTCGACGGGGAGGGTCTGGTCGAATGGGAGGGACTGGTCGACGGAGAGGGACTGGTCGAAGGAAATGACGATGGGAGGGACTGGTCGACGGTGAGGGGCTTGTCGATGGGGGAGGGGCTGGTCGACGGGGAGGGACTGGTCGACGGAGATGGACTGGGGACGGGGAGGGACTGGTCGAGGGGAGGGACTGGTCGACGGGGAGGAACTGGTCGACAGGGAGGGACTGGTCAATGAGGAGGCCTTTGGTCGACGGGAAGGGATTGTCGATGGGGGGGGGCCCTGGGACGGGACTGGTCGAGGGGGGGACTGGTTTGACGGGGAATTCGACGGGGAGGGACGGGTTCGACGGAGATGGACGGGAGACGGGGAGGGACTGGTCGACGGGGAGGGACTGGTCGACGGGGAGAGACTGGACAAACGGGGAGGGACTGTTCGACGGGGGGGGACTGGTCGACTGGGAGGGAGAGTGTCCGAGTTTCTGGAACACAGCTCCCCCTGGTCCAGAAGATACTCCAAAGCAACCACAGCAACCAGCCGGAGAACCAGTATTACCAACCAGGAGGAAGAAGGACCCTTGGCAAGATTCCCTCATATTTCGGGAAGGATTCCGTTTATTAAACGTTGATGGCATTATAACCTCTGAGTATGACCAGACAGGCCGGGTTTGTGGGCCCACCAAGGGCTTTGGCTTGCAGGGGGCTGGAGGGGTTTAACCATCACACTTCAAATGACCCCTGTTCCAGCGAATGGGACAGACTGTTTGGGTAAGCGATTCCACAGTCTAACGAAGTTTTCTGACATCATATAGGAGTCGGTCCCGGTCCTCTCAAACACTTAACTTTAGTGTCGAACAAAAGGGGTCTACGACAATAGATAGAAGCGAACAGCGGGCAAGAGGTTAATCTTTTGAAAATATGATAGCTAAAGATTCAGTGACAGGAAGAACTAATTTCTGAATCTTGTGATGAAAATATATGGAAGAACAACCAACAGTTTTAAAATAATAAAATATATGAAAATATAGTGATCTTAGAATAAACTTTTCATACCTGTAGATAGTGATGGTGTTAGATATATAGTAAGTCATAGATGGTGTATAATGATCCTATTAGATATAAGTGACAGGATAGATGGGTTTTGCGGGACAGATTCAAAGTGAGGTGATAGATGAGTGTATAGGGTCATGTTAGATAAATATAAAGAAAGTTAATGGGAATAGTGATGGTATAAAATACAAGATGATGATGTAGGTATAAAATGGTGATAAATTTATTTATAGTGATTAAAAAATGAAAAGGATGGTGGAAAAATAATAGTGACGGGACAGATGTAGGGTTTTAAGGGATAAATGCTTTATAGTGAAGATTTTAGAAGAAGTATAAGATGGTAATAAATGAAAGGGGTAGTGATGGTGCTAGATGGTATAGGATGATGCAGATATGGTGATAGTTATGGGGTAGATTTTATAGTGATGATGCTAGATAAGGGAAGAGGGGGTTAGATGTGATAGTGATGATGCAGAAATGGTGTATATTAGGTGTTAGATGGATAGGATGATTAGATATGGGGTAAAGTTATGGGTTAGATGTTATAGTGATGATGCAGATATGGTGTATAGTTATGGTGTTAGATTTTATAGTGATGATCAGAATGGTGATAGTTATGGTGTTAGATGGAAGGATGATGCTAGATATGGGAAGTTATGTTGTTGGGTGTGATGTGATGTAAATATGGTGTATGTTTGGTGTTAGAGGTGAACTGATGATGCAGATGGGTGTATATTATGGGCAGATATGGTGATGTCTTTAGATGTGGTTATAGTGATGGTGCTAGATATTAGTGTATAGTTATGGTTTTAGATGTGGTGATAGTGATGGGATAGATATGGTGTATAGTTATGGTGCAGGTGTGGAGATATGATGGTGCTAGGTGTGGTGAATAGTGATGGTGCTAGATGTGGTGATAGTTAGGGTGCTAGATGTGGGTATAGTGATTTTGCAGAGGGGGATAGTTATGGTGCTAGGTGTGGAGATAGTGATGGTTATGGTGAATAGTGATGGGTAGAGTGGGATAGTTAGGGGCTAGATTTGGGTATAGGATGGTGCTAGATGTGGTGTATACTGATGGGCTAGATGGGTGTTTAGTTATGGGAAAATTGATAGTGATGGTGCTAAATATGGTGTATATTATGGTGCTAGATGTGATGTATAGTTATCGTGCTAGATGTGGTGTATTTATGGTGCTAGATGATGTATAGTTATGGCTGATGTGATGTATAGTTATGGTGCTAGATGTGATGTATATTTATGGTGCTAGATGGGTGTATAGTTATTGGTACTAGATGTGATGATAGTGATGGTGCTATATGTGAGAAAGGTGCTAGATGGGTGTAAGGATGGTGCTAGATGTGATGTATAGTTATGGGGCTAGATGTGATGATAGTTAGGGGGCCCCCATGGAAAAAGATTTTTTTGATGAAGGGGTTTTGGTCAGAGGATGATTTTTAAAAATGGGTGTATATGATTCAGGTGATGATATTAGGGGGGCCAGATGATGATTTGATGGATTGATGGGTATGATTTGTTTGATGATGATAGTTATGGGCGATGGGTATGGGGAAAGGGCTAATGGGGTATAGTTAGGTTTTAGAGGATGTATATTTATGGTGCTAGATGTGATGAAAATTTTGGTGCTAGATGTGATGGTTTGTTTTGGTTGCTGATGGGCATAGTTATGGTGCTAGATGTGGTTAAAGAGGAAGGGGTGTATAGTGAGGGGGCGATTTTTGTATGGGGTGGTGTTAGATGTGTATTTATGGGGAGTGGTGTATATTTATGTTCAGATGTGGTTAGTGATGGTACTAGAGGATGTATAGTGACGGGCCGAGGCGCAGGGGTCAGGGGCCAGAGGGGGGACAGTGACGGCGCCAGAGGGTGCAACCGACGGGCCAGTTGGGTTTAAAAGGGGGGCCCCAAAAAAGCCGGCATAAAAAACCCCCAAAAACATGGGCATAGGGGGGGCCAGAGAGAATTTTTGGGGGCCAGAGGGCCCCCGATGGCGCCAGAGGGGGGGCTTTTACAGCGCCAGAGGGACGAAAATACGGGCCGGGGGGGAGAAACCCCCTTTTGGCCCCAAACGGGGCACAGTCATAAAACCAGACGAGCAAGGACGGCGCCAGGGAGCACAGTGGGGGCGCCAGAGGGGGCGCATATGACGGCGCCAGACGACGCAAGGGGGGGCCAGACGCAACAGTCATGGGCCAGAAAAAAGGGGGAGACGGGCCGGGGGGGACGACAGCCATGGGCCAGACGTGCTTTTTATTGGCCGGGAGGGACAGGACGGAAACCAGACGTGAGGGAATTTAGGCCCGGGTGAGGCCATACAAAACCCCCGGGGGGGACGAAAAAAGGAGGCGGGGGGGGAGGGAGTCAGGGCCCCAGAGTTAAGGGGGGGTTATAGGGAATTTTTAGGGCCCCAGACGAGCAATTTAGGCCCCAGACGAGCAAGCCATGGGCCAGAGACGACAGTCGGCCAGCTGGGGGCATTTTTAGGGGGGGGAGGGGAATTTTTAGGGCTGAGGGGTTTTTAGGCCCCAGATTTGGTTTAGGAGGGTTAGAGAGTTTTTTTTGGGGGGCCCCAGAGGGGGCATTTTATGTTGCTAGATGTGGTTTTATAGTGATGGTACTAGAGGGATGTATAGTGATGAGCCCAAACCCCCTTTGGACCTCAATTGTAGGCAAATTTGGGTCAATTATATTGATATTATTAGAAGCCATCTAGATAACCATAATTTGATTAATGATACCCAGCATGGATTCACGAGGGGTTTTTCCTCCCCATCTAATTTATTAACCTTCTTCAGAAAATTTTTTGAGGCTTTGGGATCACAAATAAAGAATTGATATTGTTTATTTGATTTTTTTTTAAGGCTTTTGATAGAGTCCCGACCGAGTTTTTAAAAAAGTGGAAACTAGGGCCCAAATTTTTTGGGGGGGAAAAAATTTTTTTTTGGGTCCCCCCTGGATTGGTCAATTTCTCACCAATAGGAAGCAAAAGAGTGTGCATAAACGGGGTTAAACCAAATTTTGGGGGTTTTGGGGGAAAAGGGTGTTCCACGGGGGTCGTTTTTGGCCCTTGTTATTTGAAAATATATAAATTTCCCTTTTGGGGAAAATTTTGTGATATGAGAAAACCCCCCGACGACACGAAGATAGGTAGGATAATTCCCCCAAAAATAGATGTCATAGAACCAGGAAGATTTAGACAAACTTAATTCGTGGTCAGAAAAGTGGCAGATGCAGTTCAATGTAGATAAATGCAAGGTTCTGAAGCTCGGGGGGTGTCCATAAAAACCCCCAAAAAAATTATAATTAAATAACGAGAACTTAGCCATACAGATTTTGGGGGAAAGGGCTTGGGGGGGGGTGGTAAACAGCAACCTTAAACCAAGACAGCAATGCCTAAGCGTACGTAATAAGGCCAAAAATTTCTGGGTTTTTTAAGAAGTGTTAGCAACAGAAGTCAAGATATTATATTACGCTTTATACATCATTAAAGGGGGCCCCCCCTAGATTACGCAGCTCAGTTCTGGTCTCCATATTACAAAAAGGACATAAATTCGTTGAAAACATTCAGCGTAGAATGACTAAATTAATACATAGCATTAGAAATCTTCCTTACGAAGAAAGATTGAAGACCCTAAAATTACATTCACTTTTTAAAGTGAAGAGGGGGGGCATGATCGAGGATACAAATGGAAAAAAAACATTAACAAAGGGGTATAAATAAGGTCTTGAGGATATCTCTCCGAGAGAACCCGCAATAATGGATTAAGTTTGATGTTTAGATTTAGAAAGGATATAGGAAAATTGGTTTGGAAAAGGGTAGTTGATGAGTGGAACAGTCTGCCTAGTAGGGTTATTGAAGCTAGAACCCTTTTGGGGGGGGTTTTAAAAATTTTTTTTGGATAAACCCCCAGTGAGAGGGGTTGATTTGGGGGGGACTGCGCATGAGTGGGTAGAAAATTTTTGTGCTTTTTTGGGAGCATTGAAAATTGGGTTTTTCAAAATTCTGGTTAGTGGGGCGGGGGGTGAAGGAAACCCCCCCCATATTAAAAAGGGGCCCCCCTGCAGTGTTCCTTTTTTTTTTTATGTTCTTTCTTATTTGGGTATATGAGGTGCCAGATAGATGAAGATGGGGGTAGATGACGCATAGATGGTGCCAGATGGTAAGGATGGGTTTTTGAGATGCATAGTCATGGCGCCAGACGTGCCAGCCCCCGGGGCCAGACGGGGCCCGCGAGGGGGAAAAACCCCCCGCCCCCCATTTATGGGGCCCGACGGGGGGGAAACCCCCGGGGCAGAGGGGGGATAGTTTGGGCCCCAAAAAAGGGCATTTTGGGGGTTTAAAACCGAAGGGCGGACAGTTATGGCGCCAGAGAGTACGGTTTTGGGCCAGACGGGGCATAGCCCCCGGGGGGCCCGACGGGGGAAGCCCCCGGGGCCAATTTGGGGCATACCGAGGCAAAACCCCCCGGGGCAAGCAAAAAGGGCCAGATTTTGACGGGGGAAACGGGGCCAGACGGGGGGAAACGAGGGGCCATATGGGCGAAGCATGGGGAAAAAGGGGGGGGAAAAAAGGCGCCAGGGGGGGGACAGTTCGGCGCCAGAGTGGCCCCATAAAAAATGGGCCAGGGGGGGGGGCAATTTTTTGGGCCAGAGGGGCATAGTAAAAAAGGGGCCCCCCGGGGCCGGGGAAAGGACCGGTTTTAGGGTGGGCGGGAAGGACGGGCCCCTGGCGGGCCATAGGGCGGCGCCAGACGTGGCGACAGGATTTGGGCCCGACGGAAGCATTTTTTCCGGGACCCCGGGGCAAGTCACGGGCCAGATTTACAGCGACGGGCCCGAGGGGGGGACAGCCGGCGCCGACGACGCATGTTTTTTGGGGGCCCGACGG
>WNWK01038738.1:0-17788 GCA_009830355.1 Cherax destructor | reverse complement strand
TCAAGGTGGATGATACAGTGGATAAAGAGACATTCAAGATAGTTGAGATCATGTGTCAATTACCCAACTAGGCCAGTATTTTGATCTATCTTAGCCGGTGCTCCGCTTGTTACAATGCTAACAAGTTTATGCAATGTAGTTAAGGGCATTTTTGATGTCAGTACCTTTTGTGTTTCCTTCATGCTTATCAGGGCTAATAATTCTTCTTTTACATTTACATCGTTTTTAACATAGGGAAGAAATATAGCTAGTTGAGGGATATCTTGAATGTCTGTAGATTCATCTTATTCTAAGCTGAAAGCAACGCAGCCTTTTAGATCACTCTGCAGTGAACATACGATTATAGGACTATTTTCAGAAATGCGTCCGTCAGTAGTGCAACCTGCGAGACCTGGTCGTAATGGGAACTGGAGCTAACAAAACTCAGCAGTAGACTATAATGTATATTTTGCCTTCACCCACAATATACAGATATGTACACTATGTACATTATGTACAGATAGAATAATAAGTGTATACCATGGTGACAGATGTCAAAGGAGAAGCCAGAGAGTGCACCATACTCAACCAGCAGCTAGGCAAGTCTGTCAGTGCTTACCGCAAGTGAACCACGTTGCTTCAGCTTTGGCGGGCTTGCCTGTGATTGGTCAATGAACCAAGGTACTGATTTAACGTGGATGAGACTGCATTTCATGTAGTGTACTTATGTGGATGTTATGAAGGATTGCGGTGATGGTTCACTCGTGTGTAATTTTAGTGACCGGTAGTAGGAATGTTTCAGTATTGAGAGCGTTGAGTTTGGATATGAGTGAGGTTATTGATACAGCAGCGAGAGCTGCGGCGTATGTTGTTGATTATATTTATATCATGTGGGTTTTTCCATGTGAGAGGAGGGGATATGGAAGTACGACGTCGTATCCTGGCAGCGAAGTTTTATAGAACTATTTGTAGGAATAAATTGATGTTTGGCAGTACACTGGGAAAGAGTTTCCCGAGGGATTATTTGAGTATTAGTGTAGGGGGTTTATTAGCATTATGACCATAGTGGAGGCCGTGCCTGGGGGGTACTGGGCTCCTGTTGTGTTTGGGAGAATGAGGTAATGGGGTTTGGTTGGGATTCCGAGGCATTGGAGTTTCGGGAAGGGGGGATGGGGGGGTTCAGCATGTGGAATGTGTGTGGGATGTGTCACATTGTAGTGTTGAAAGTTGGTTTGCAGAACATGTAACCTTCTTGAAGTTCTGTTTAAACTGGGTGGTAGTGTGTATTTGTACTCGTGTGTGTGTGTGTGTGTGTGTGTGTACTCACCTAATTGTACTCACCTAATTGTGGTTGCAGGGGTCGCGACTCAGCTCCTGGCCCCGCCTCTTCGCTGTCCGCTACTGGGTCTCTGCTCTCCCTGCTCCAGGAGCTTTATCATACTTTTTTTTTATTATTATTAACACATCGGCCGATTCCCACCAAGGCAGGGTGGCCAGAAAAAAGAAAAACTTTCATCATCATTCACTCCATCACTGTCTTGCCAGAGGGGTGCTTTACACTACAGTTATAAAACTGCAACATTAACACCCCTCCTTCAGAGTGCAGACACTGTACTTCCCATCTCCAGGACTCAAGTCCGGCCTGCCGGTTTCCCTGAATCCCTTCATAAATGTTACTTTGCTCACACTCCAACAGCACGTCAAGTATTTAAAACCATTTGTCTCCATTCACTCCTATCAAATACGCTCACACATGCTTACTGGAAGTCCAAGCCCCTCGCACACAAAACCTCCTTTACCCCCTCCCTCCAACCTTTCCTAGGCCGACCCCTACCCAGCCTTCCCTCCACTACAGATTTATACACTCTCGAAATCATTCTGTCTCGTTCCATTCTCTCTACATGTCCGAACCACCTCAACAACCCCTCTTCAGCTCTCTGGATAATAGTTTTGGTAATCCCGCACCTCCTCCTAATTTCCAAAATACGAATTCTCTGCATTATATTCACACCAAACATTGACCTCAGACATGACATCTCCACTGCCTCCAGCCTTCTCCTTGTTGCAACATTCATCACCCATGCTTCACTCCCATATAAGAGTGTTGATATAACTATACTCTCATACATTTCCCTCTTTACTTCCATGGACAAAGTTCTTTGTCTCCACAGACTCCGAAGTGCTCCACTCACCCTTTTCCCCTCATCAATTCTATGATTCACCTCATCCTTCATAGACCCATCTGCTGACATGTCCACTCCCAAATATCTAAATACATTCACCTCCTCCATACTCTCTCCCTTCAATCTGATATCCAATCTTTCGTCACCTAATCTTTTTGTTATCCTCATCACCTTACTCTTTCCTATATTCACTTTCAATTTTCTTCTTTTACACACCGTACCAAATTCATCCACCAACCTCTGCAACTTCTCTTCAGAATCTCCCAAAAGCACAGTGTCATCAGCAAAAAGCAACTCTGACAATTCCCACTTTGTATTTGTTTCTCTATCTTTTAACCCCACACCTCTTGCCAAGACCCTCGCATTCACTTCTCTTACAACCCCATCTATAAATATATTGAACAACCACGGTGACATCACACATCCTTGTCTAAGGCCCACTTTTACTGGGAAATAGTCCCCCTCCCTCCTACACACTCTAACCTGAGCCTCACTATCCTCATAAAAACTCTTCACTGCTTTCAGTAACCTACATCCCATTCCATACACCTGTAACATCTGCCACATTGCACTCTATCCACCCTATCATACGCCTTTTCCAAATCTATAAATACCCCAAAAACCTCTTTACCCTTATCCAAATACTGTTCACCTATATGTTTCACTGTAAACACATGGTCTACACACCCCCTAACTTTCCTAAAGCCCCTTGTTCATCTGCTATCCTGCTCTCTGTCTTACTCTTAATTCTTTCAATAATAACTCTACCATACACTTTACCAGGTACACTCAACAGACTTATTCCCCTATAATTTTTGCACTCTCTTTTGTCCCCTTTGCCTTTATACAAAGGAACAATACATGCTCTCTGCCAATCCCTAGGTACTTTACCCTCTTCCATACATTTATTAAATAATAGCACCAACCACTCCAAAATTATATCCCCACCTGCTTTTAACATTTCTATCTTTATCCCATCAATCCCAGCTGCCTTACCCCCTTTCATTCTACCCACTGCCTCACGAACTTCCCCTACACCCACAACTGGCTCTTCCACACTCCTACAAGATGTTATTCCTCCTTGCCCTACACACGAAATCACAGCTTCCCTGTCTTCATCAACATTTAACAAATCCTCAAAATATTCTCTCCATCTTCCCGATACCTCTAACTCTCCATTTAATAACTCTCCTCTCCTATTTTTAACTGTCAAATCCATTTGTTCCCTAGGCTTCCTCAACTTATTAATCTCACTCCAAAACTTTTTCTTATTTTCAACAAAATTTGTTGATAACATCTCACCCACTCTCTCATTTGCTCTCTTTTTACATTGCTTCACCACTCTCTTAACCTCTCTTTTTCTCTCCATATACTCTTCCCTCCTTGCATCACTTCTACTTTGCAAAAACCTCTCATATGCTAACTTTTTCTCCCTTACTACTCTCTTTACATCATCATTCCACCAATCGCTCTTCTTCCCTCCTGCACCCACTTTCCTGTAACCACAAACTTCTGCTGAATACTCTAACACTACATTTTTAAATCTACCCCATACATCTTCGACCCCATTGCCTACACTCTCACTAGCCCATCTATCCTCCAATAGTTGTTTACATCTTACCCTAACTGCCTCCTCTTTTAGTTTATAAACTTTCACCTCTCTCTTACTTACTGCTTCTATTTTCCTTGTATCCCATCTACCTTTTACTCGCACTGTAGCTATAACTAAAAAGTGATCTGATATATCTGTGGCCTCTCTATAAACATGTACATCTTGAAGTCTACTCAACAGTCTTTTATCTACTAATACGTAGTCCAACAAACTACTGTCATTATGCCCTACATCATATCTTGTATACTTATTTATCCTCTTTATCTTAAAATATGTATTACCTATAACTAAACCCTTTCTATACAAAGTTCAATCAAAGGGCTCCCATTATCATTTACACCTGGCACCCCAAACGTACTTACCACACCCTCTCTACATGTTTCTCCTACTTTAGCATTTAGGTCCCCTTCCACAATTACTCTCTCACTTGGTTCAAAAGTTCCTATACATTCGCTTAACATCTCTCAAAATCTCTGTCTCCCCTCTACACTCCTCTCTTCTCCAGGTGCATACACGCTTATTATGACCCACTTTTCGCATCCGACCCTTATTTTAATCCACAAAATCCTTGAATTTACACATTTATATTCCCTCTTCTCCTTCCATAACTGATCCTTCAACATTATTGCTACCCCTTCCTTAGCTCTAACTTTCTCAGATACTCCTGACTTAATCATACCTTGTCTTAAAACTATGTATGGTTCCCGCCTCCACTATATCGTTCGCTAGACTATTCCACTTCCTAACTACTCTATGGCTGAAGAAATGCTTCCTAACATCCCTTTGACTCATCTGAGTCCTCAGCTTCCAGTTGTGTCCCCTTGTTTCTGTGTTCCCTCTCTGGAACATCCTGTCACTATCTACCTTGTCGATTCCCCGCAGTATTTTGTATGTCGTTATCATGTCTCCTCTAACCTTTCTGTCCTCCAGTGTTGTTAGTCCTATTTCCCTCAACCTTTCTTCATAGGGCAGTCCCCTGAGTTGTGAAACTAGCCTTGTCGCAAATCTTTGTACTTTGTCTAATTTCCTGACGTGCTTGACCATGTTGGGTTGCAGACTGGTGCTGCATACTCTAGTATGGGCCTGACGTACACGATGTACAGTGTCTTGAACGATTCCTTGTTAAGATAACGGAACGCTAATTTTAGGTTTGCCAGTCGCCCATATGCTGCCGCGGTTATCTGGTTGATGTGTATTTCCGGAGACGTGCTTGTCGTTATACTCACCCCAAGGTCTTTCTCCTTTGATGAGGTTTGTAGCCTTTGTCCACCTAGCCTGTACTCTGTCAGCGGTCTTCTTTGGCCTTCTCCGATCTTCATGTGTGTGTGTGTGTTAAGTGTATTCATGGGTTACTATAGGGACGAATATAAGGAATGTGTATATGTTAAGAAATATATATGTAACAGTGATACATTAAGGGCATGGCCTCTATATTGGTTCTCATTCTTTTGCTTCTATATATATATATATATATATATATATATATATATATATATATATATATATATATATATATATATATATATATATATATATATATATATATATTGTTTACGTCAGTAGGGGGCATATGACTGATCTTTTAGGGTGTATGTGATTGTCGATTATATTTTCAAGGTTTAGGTGTGTTGAACCATGTATTTTGTATATACAGTTTTTAATATAAAACTCGAACTGTTCATAACCTGAACATCAGGCAATATTGTTATGGGACCTGCACCTATATCAGCCCTGTCAGACTCTGAGAGTATTTTACAAGGCTGGCTCCTCCTTATGGAAATAATAATAGAAAATTCAATAATAACATAATAGGATAAACAATTTTATTATAATAAGCATCAGTCAATATAAAACACTTAAACTTGAAATTAATCCTAATTTAAAAAAAAAGAAAAATTAAGTATATTAATAATTAGTGATCCAAAACTATTATGTACACAATGATGAACGGTATAACGGTGTCGTGCCGATGTTCTGGGCACGTAGCTTTGAATGGTTCTGGAACTAGAAACCGTTGTTGATGATTGGGGAATTCACAGCTGCTCGTGACTAGACAGTCGACGGTGTCCCCAACACGCTCATATATTCTGCCGAGGAGAGGTTGACTGATCCTCTGACCATCACAATGCAGAAGCAGTTAAGTAGCTAGTCAAGAACCACAAGAACCACCATGAATGTAGGTGTCGTTACAACTGGGAGAAGGCTGTTTGAAGGGTGTGTAGCTGACTGGGTAGTCGGTGATATGTGAAGGAGGGGGGATAATCAGTGTAGGTAGAGAGGTGTAGTGACTTCTCCTGATCTTTGCCAGCTCACTTCTCCCTTATATTAATCCTGCATGATTCGGATGTCGTGAGCCGACAATCAAGGCAAGAATGAAAAACAACATACAGTTACACAACGCTCGATATATCGCTCACATGATAGGCGTACGGCCTTTAAAATAAATGGTAAGGATTAAAAATCTGACATAACTGTAAATTCAAACCAAGGCAGGAATAAATTTAAGTCCAAAACCCTAAATAAGAGTGAAGCTCTTATTAAGACAAACAATCCCAAAACATGATAAATTAGACAGGAGTGAAAGGAATACTTACAAGCAAGTCAAGTGACTAACCACAGGTAGGAGGGGCTGGGGGGTTAAAATAGCTGGAACTATGCACCCACCCTAAATGAACAAGCATACTGCCCAACAAACTACCTCCACCATACATTCATACTTCCAATACTCCTATCTAATGAACTTTTCCCTCACAGGGATACAATGTCTAAACTTTTCTTATAGGTATGTTCATGCATGTATCATTTTCAAGGTGTTAATATACTACAATGTTTGTAAGTGTTTATTACTTAAGTTACAAGTGTACTATGATACATTACTGGATTAATGTTTAATTACTGTTTTGTTGTTAAGGTTGGCGACAGCGGACACATTTATCCGTTGTGTGTGGGGGGAAGTCGAAGTTTGCCACCCGACGACGTGTCAACACTGTTTGTATCGAGGTGTTGAAGGGCACGGTATATACTTCAAATGCATTGGTCATGTTGCCTGCCATTCTAAGAGACACGGTATCAACAACGATGAATTCTATGGCATAGCCCTGAATGGCGCAACCAGAATTTTTGTGAAGTTCATGGTGAAGGACATCTACGAGGAAATTATGGACCATACCATACCAGGAGGTATGCATGACGGTTCATGCAGGGTTGGAGGTACGGTTGAAGAATGTATCCAAGTTTTATACTTGGGTAAAGCTTAGAAATGTACCATTTGAAGCGGATGAAGACGACATAACGGAGGCGTTCACTGAATATGGAGTCATACATCATGCAACCATTGGGAGGTGGGGGAGGGCCTGTATGCTGGCCTGCCAGAGGGATCTTTCTTCCTCAAGATGTCTTTACGAAGGCCTATACCATCTTATGTTGTCATGCATGATTTTCGTACTCAAGTGTACATAACTTACACGGGACAGAGGTGCACATGTCGACTGTGTGGTGCGTTTGAACATGTGGCTGTGCAGTGTCATAAAAGAAATGACACTAGACACAACAGTCAAGGTGGGAGGGGGGCTTTTGAATTAAGTCACGTGTAGGCACATGAATTTTTTGTGATGTGCACATTTTTGTTTTAGGGAGTTAGTATGGTTTTTAAAGGCCTGAAAGGATTTGTTTTTTTTTTGGGATGCAGTATATAGTGTTGTTGTCAGGAGGTATGATTAGGCTGAGACATTATGTTTATGCCTCATATAAATATAGTACATAATTTTTGTAGCGACATGTTGGTCGCTGAAGATGTGGTTATGTAATTTTTTTTTTTGGGGGGATGTTGTTTTAAATAAATAATAGGGTTATTTTCGCATACAATGTTGTATGTTCTTCATGTATGTAAATTATAAAGTTTTAAATAAAACAAAAACAAAAAGATTCTGTTGCATAGGACATTTAGAGGTAGGGTGTGGATTGTGTTGTTTGGAAGAAATAGCGCCATTATGAATGGACTGGAGTCGTGGCAGTGGAGATTTTTGTTTCATGTAACAATACATGTCTACCTATATATGTATTTTATTCATAATTTTACATGAACAATGTACCATTGTATAGTGTAATATATTGCCTGGGCTGTTTCTTATTTATATATTGTTTTACAGATGTTTTTCATGATAAGTTTATTATACATGTTTTAGTGACCGGGTTTTTTATTTTGTGTATAACCAGGTGAAAGTGGACAGTTTACACTTGTGGGGGTTAGGAGTGTAAGCAATACTGTGTTTGCACCATCATATTATTTTATAAAACCCTTTGTACTTGTGTAGCACTGTACTTAGCAGCAGTGTGTAGGTTGTGTTAATAGTTTTAGTGTTATTATGAATGATGTGGTTACTCAGTAGACTGAGTAGTGACAATGTTGATTTATTGCTCATAACCAGTACCCTTGTTACATATTACTATATGTACCTACCTATGTCAAATATTTGTACATGAATAACAAAAATAGGCACAATACCGTGACTGGAACAATACACACACAACCCGCACATATAAAAAAGAGAGGAGCTTACGACGACGTTTCGGTCCAACTTGGACCATTTACAAAGTCACACTAACACACAGGACAGGTAGAAGGGGTATTTATAGGCAGGCAGACAGGGGAGGGCACAAGAAAGTGGTGGAGGGGTAATAATGGAGGTAGTAGTGGTAGTGGGGTAGTGGTAGTAGTAGTGGAGTCAGTCATATTCTAGGAAATGAGCACTGCAATGAAGCTGGCGGCCCGCATAGGGTAAGTGCAACAACACAGAGGGGGAAAATGAAAATAAAAAATAAAGAAGGACAAATACAAGGCAAAAGAAAAGAAAGAAAACACAGAGGAGAAAGGAGAAAGAGGAGAAGGGGGAAGAGATAGAAGGGGAAGGAATCAGGTTAAGTCATGGGTGTTCTGAAGTTTGGAGCATTTAACAATGTAATGGGAGAGGAAAGCATCTACAGAGACAAAGCCAGGGCTAAGATTCATAAAGGAAAAGTTGTGTATAAGGGAGGATTCAACCAGACGGTGACTGTGAAAGTTGGACATAGGGTAGACAGTTTTAGCAGAAGACCAATCAATAGGATGACTGTGATCTCTGACATGACAGAAAAGAGCATTATTAGTGTCGGCAAGCCTAACACTATTTTTGTGCTCCCTAAGTCTGTCAGAAAGAGATCGGCCAGTTTCTCCAAAGTACTGAAGAGGACAGGAGGAGCAAGAAATAGAGTAGACACCAGGAGAATCTATAGAGGGAATCTATAGTGCGAAGAGTGTTAGTCTGGCGAAAGGTAAGTTTGATGTCTAAGGAATGGAGAGAGTTGTTGAGATTAGAGAGACCAGAGATGTAGGGAAGGCAGAGGACAGGAGAGTTCCCAGGAGTAGAGGGTTTAGGAGAGAAGAAAGTCCGTTTGGCACGAGAGAAAGCAGAGTCAATGAAATGGGAAGGGTAGCCAAGGCAGGAAAATGAATTATGAAGAGTGGAAATTTCTGCTTCAAGGAACTGAGGATCACAAATGCGGATAGCACGGAGAAAGAGGGAGATAAGAACACTTTTCTTGACAGAGGAAGCATGATAAGAAAAGTAGTGACTGTACATGTCACTGTGCATAGTCTTGCGGTACACGGAGAAGGCAAAACCTGTAACTGAGCGGTGGACATGAACATCAAGGAAAGGAAGCAAAGAATTAGATTTCCAATCAGCTTTAAACTTAATGGAAGGGGCAAGATTATTAAGAGCATCAATAAATGGTTGGAAGAGACTTGAGTCATGAGGCCAAAGAGCAAAGATGTCATCTACATAGCGGAGCCAGAGTGAAGGACGTACATCAATAGTTGGAAGAAGAACAGTCTCGAAGTATTCCATGAAAAGATTAGCAAGAACAGGAGATAGAGGAGAGCCCATGGCGACACCAAAGGTTTGAGAATAATATTTACCTTGAAAATAAAAATAATTAGAGTCCACACAAAGGCGGATAAGATCAAGAAAGACATCAATAGGTATAGGGAGATGAAGTAACCCTTCATTGGCATTCTCTCTAAGAAAATTAAGGACATCATCCAGAGGGACATTAGTGAAGAGGGACTCAACATCAAGACTAAGCACCTTACAGGTCGGGAGAGAGCGAACCCGTTCGATGAAGTCTTGAGAGTGACGAAGGTGGGCAGGAGAAAAAGTACCAAGAAAGGGGGTGAGGGTTTTGGCTAGCCAAGAAGCAAGAGAATAAGAGACAGAACCTCTAGAAGATATGATGGTACGCAGAGGAATATCAGGTTTGTGAGTTTTGGGAAGGCCATAGAAATAGGGCAGAGAGGGACAGATGACACGAAAACGTTGAACAAGGTTCAAGTCAGAAGGACAGAGGTCGGAGAGAGTCTTAAGTTTCTTGTTGAAAGTTCTCTTGATGCGATCAAGAGGGTTGGAAACGAGAGGAGTGTAGGTACGTGAGTCAGAGAGCAAGACATCGGCTTTATGGAGGTAATCCTCTCGATCAAGGATAACTACCGAATTACCTTTGTCAGAAGAGAGTATGACAATGTTAGCGTTGGATTTAAGAGAAGAAAGGGCAAGTTGATAGCGGCGAGGAAGGTGATGGTTCTTAGAAAACAGGCTATCAAGAGCAGGAAGGAGAGCACCACGAAAAGTGGATAAATCAGGAAGATTATTATTACGAGAGCGAGACTGGCGAAAAGAATCAAAAGAGCTAATCATGTCAATACCAGCGCGAGGGGCAGGTGAAGTGGCGAAACGTTGTAATGTAGTCAGGGTGCTGTGAGGTCTACCTAAGCAGCCACACCTGCCGTTCGGATTAAGGCTCAGGTCTTTTGTCTTGAACTAGCGTCAGGTCGGCGTCAGGTCAAAGCACGTGGTACACTCCTCATTGGGGGGATGCTTGGAGGACTATATAAGGCCGAGGAAACAACTAGAAAGGAGATTCTGGCGGAGCTCTGGGCTGGAGATTCTGGCGGAGCTCTGGGCTGTGTGCGGAGCTCTGGGCTGGAGACATTCTGGCAGAGCTCTGGCCTGTGTGCAGAGCTCTGGGCACGAGATTCTAGCAGAGCGACTGCCGGTGTGCAGAGCTCTGAGAGAGGCTGCTGTAGTCTCTCTGGAGGAGACTGTTGGAGACACTGGGCAGAGTTCTGTTGGAGCAGGTCTTGGGACCTGTGGCTAGAAGTGTGACTGAGTTGCTGTGGTGAACTGTCCTCTGAACTATATTGTAAGTTATATTCTGTTCCGTCAGTTGATTGTATTCCCTGTCTCGCTGCTTATATGTACAATCCCCATTTATCTAAACCCAATAGTGTTCTCCTGTTCCCAAATATATATTGTACAAGGACTTAAATAAACTGTGTTTGAGTGGAATAGTAATATTCACTGTCCCCGTTATATTCTTATTAGTCTTTATTCTTATACTATTTTATATTATTTATATTTCAAGTACTGAGAGGGGTGAGTAGTGTTAGGTGGTAATGAGAGATGATGGTGTAGTCACCAGTACCTCCATTACCTCCGCTCCTGTCACCTCACCTCTCCTACCTACTTACTCCCTCCCTTTACTCCCATATCCCCGATTATCCCTTATTTCCATACCCCCCCTACATGACATGGTGTCTAAGCGGTGGTGGTTCTTATTATTTTTATAGTAGGAACCAGTCCCATGTGCCTTTTGACTGCTCGGTTATATTTGTGTTATGCTACCATTTGCTACCAATTTTTTTTTGTGTGTGTAAAGTTAAAGTAAATATCTGGGAGATATTATAATCCAAGTGACCTAAGCTGACCTTTTTTTGACCGCGGGTCTGAGTAATTGTGTGGTTGTATTATTATATTTGGTGGAGTTGTGTGGGTTTGGGATAAATGGTGGAGGTTGTGAGTGTTTGGGTGAGACTTTTGGGGGAAGCAATTACTGGCCGAAACTGAATATTTACAGAGAAACGAGAAGTCACCCAGTCACCCAGCCCGCCTTGGAAGAATCATCCACAACTGTCACCCATTGAAGAGCTGGCTCTCATGGTCACCCAGCTGATGTGTCCAGTCACCCAGCTGATGTGCCCAGTCATCCAGCTGATGTGCTCCAGTTGCTGTATTGCTGCCCTGGTCTGTCATCCATTGTAGTGGGTGTCACCCACCCTGTGACCATCACCCACTGACCGCAAGTTACCCGCAGTTGCCAGGGATGAGTGACCGCACCTCTGGTAATGACCAGAAGTGACCTCACCTCACCTCACCTTGAGCATCTGACCCTAGCCTGCTACTGCTGATGTCCGCGGCTTATGATGCTGCAGTTTACTGAGACCAGGGTGTCTGATGCTGTCTGCTATGCTGATACTGGCTGTGTGCTGCTGCCTGCCATGCTGTGACGCTGAGATGCTGTGGTCGTGCTGTGATGGTGTGGCCGTGCTGCGATGCTGGGGCCGTGCTGCGATGCTGGGGCCGTGCTGCGATGCTGGGGCCGTGCTGCGATGCTGGGGCCGTGCTGCGATGCTGGGGCCGTGCTGCGATGTTTGGGCCGTGCTGCGATGCTGGGGCGTGTGCGATGCTATGGCCATGCTGCGATGCTGGGGCCGTGCTGCGATGCTATGGCCGTGCTGCGATGTTGTAGCCGTGCTGCGATTCTGTGGCGGTGCTGGATGCTGTGATGCTGCGATGCTGCCTAGCAGGAGGAGATGATGGCGATGATGCTGCAGTGGAGTATGAGGGATTCTGTCTGGTGTGCCAGGACAGGAGAATCTACTATGAAGGAGCTGCCATCTTCGGAGATGTGGAAGGACGCAAGCCGTGGGGATGGACTCCAGCTGCTGGGACGAGCGTGCTGCCATGGGTGGTATGGAGGTGTATGCTGTCATGCTGGCCACCCTGTAAGACCAGTATGGGGATGTCCTGCCAGCCATGAGAGACAATTAAGAGTGTGAGATGTTCCCAGCCTTCTTTGACTTGCCAGAAGTGTTACTGTTACCTGTGTGGAATAAGGTGACCTTGGAAACGGTCAAGTGATCATGTCTACCTTGTTTTATGAGGCCAGTGAATCCTAGTAGTGGCATAGGATAATGGTGGGTCTTAGCTGCGATGCTTGCCCTATCTCGATTTTCAGATGTTGAAGTGTGTATGTGAAGTGTGTTGAACATGCGACCTTGGTGGTCGTGATGTGGTCCAGTTGCAGTTACTTGAAAGAATGCAACCCGTTGGAGCAGTTTTCCACGCCAAAGAAGCCTAGAGGTTTGGCCCAATGGTTAACGTGCGAGGGTGATAGCAACGGCTAGTGCATTTCTAGTAGAAGTAGGGAAGGCACTGGAGCCAGATATTTAGTTTTAAGGAGAAATGACGGGTAAGGAGGCTTTGCACCAGAGAGCAACTGTTATGCTGGTCACCTGCAAGGTGTACTGATTATGCTGCCTTGTGGTAGTTGAGAAGGCTGACGGAAATATATGTAATTGTATTATGTTATGTGTAATTTTGTCTTTGTATTGTAATATAATTAAGGGTTTAGGATTAAAATAGTCTAATAACTTAGGACAAATTGTCCTAGTTCTCAGATATTTTAAAGTGGGGGACAAGGGGATGTAATGAGTCAGGTGCTGTGAGGTCTACCTAAGCAGCCACACCTGCCGTTCGGATTAAGGCTCAGGTCTTTTGTCTTGAACTAGCGTCAGGTCGGCGTCAGGTCAAAGCACGTGGTACACTCCTCATTGGGGATGCTTGGAGGACTATATAGGCCGAGGAAACAACTAGAAAGGAGATTCTGGCGGAGCTCTGGGCTGAGATTCTGGCGGAGCTCTGGGCTGTGTGCGGAGCTCTGGGCTGGAGACATTCGGGCAGAGCTCTGGCCTGTGTGCAGAGCTCTGGGCACGAGATTCTAGCAGAGCGACTGCCGGTGTGCAGAGCTCTGAGAGAAGCTGCTGTAGTCTCTCGGAGGAGACTGTTGGAGACACTGGGCAGAGTTCTGTTGGAGCAGGTCTTGGGACCTGTGGCTAGAAGGTGACTGAGTTGCTGTGGTGAACTGTCCTCTGAACTATATTGTAAGTTATATTCTGTTCGTCAGTTGATTGTATTCCCTGTCTCGCTGCTTATATGTACAATCCCATTTATCTAAACCCAATAGTGTTCTCCTGTTCCCAAATATATTATTGTACAAGGACTTAAATAAACTGTGTTTGAGTGGAATAGTAATATTCACTGTCCCTTATATTCTTATTAGTCTTTATTCTTATACTATTTTATATTATTTATATTTCAGTACTGAGAGGGTGAGTAGTGTTAGGTGGTAATGAGAGTGATGGTGTAGTCACCAGTACCTCCATTACCTCCGCTCCTGTCACCTCACTCTCCTACCTACTACTCCCTCCCTTTACCCCATATCCCGATTATCCCTTATTTCCATACCCCTACATGACAACGTCGTCGTAAGCTCCTCTCTTTTTATATGTCGGGTTGTGTGTGTATTTGTACATGAAGTTTCAAATAATATTTTATTTTATTTTATTAGGTACGTAAATACATTCACATATATATAATAAACATATATAATATAATACAAGAAATATGGACCACAAAACCCATGTCACATCACACTTACAGATACAAATACCAATATTGACATGAGTACATCCCCACCCCATTTGCACTATAAGCACACCCAAACTTTATACAGAACATATTATAAAATTATAGAGTACTCTCATTTACAAATTACATAAAATTTGCACACTATAAAACACAAAATGCAGGAATGGCCACGCCCCTGTCCTTGGGAGCTTTGTACATCCATAAAGTTTTCATTATACCCCTCGTTCCTTCCCATTACAACAGACTTAGAGGTGTCAGTGAACTAGTACAAACCCATAGCATGAGCATTCTACAGCATGCTTAACATGATGTACAATATATGCTTTACCACATACCCGTTATGGCCAACCGCATTACAATACCCGAAACATCTGTAATCAATGAAAACCACGGTCATTCATTCATACAATGAAGAGCCACAACCCTCTGAATACATTGTGGCATTAACCCTTAACCCCCCGTAGTGAAGACAGGCCACAAGATCCACCCGTCCCACACATACCTCAACCACTCTCATGCACACAACCACTTACATGCAATCTAGAACCATGACAGACCCACACCCAATTTCCAATCCCTGTACACAGTAAAAACAATATAAATACATATGGGTGCTACATTTCCTAGAAACACTGAGTAGGACTTTTTTACCTGTTCGCAAGAAAGGCTTACAAAACACAAGATAACAAACTCTTTATTACCACCATTTCATTAGAACTTATAAACTCACCTTACCCCATATAAGGCAACATAACACAAATGGGACGTCAACCTAAAACCCATTGTGAAACAAACACACACACACAGCTATACAACTCCAAGAACAGTACATCAATTCTGCAGTAAGACATTTCCACCCTCTCCAGGAAACCAGCCAGCTGGATAGTATTACTAATATTCCGCCAGGGAGGATAGTATCATTAATATTCCACCAGGTAGGATAGTATTACTAATATTCCACCAGGAGGATAGTATTACTAATATTCCACGAGGGAGGATAGTATTACTAATATTCCGCCAGGGAGGATAGTATCATTAATATTCCACCAGGGAGAATAGTATTACTAATATTCCACCAGCGAGGATAGTATTACTAATATTCCACCAGGGAGGATAGTGTTACTAATATTCCGCCAGGGAGGATAGTATTACTAATATTCCACCAGGGATTATAGTATTACTAATATTCCACCAGAGAGGATAGAATTACTAATATCCCACCAGTGAGGATAGTATTACTTATATTCCTCGAGGGAGGATAGTATTACTAATATTCCACAAGGGAGGATAGTATTACTAATATTCCGCTATGGAGGATAGTATTACTAATATTCCACCAGAGAGAATAGTATTACTAATATTCCACCAGCGAGGATTGTCTTACTAATATTCCATCAGGGATTATATTATTACTAATATTCCACGAGGGAGGATAGTATTACTAATATTCCACGGTGGAGGATAGTATTACTAATATTTCACCAGGGAGGATAGTATTACTAATATTCCACGAGGGAGGATAGTATTACTAATATTTCACCAGGAGGATAGTATTACTAATATTCCACCATAGAGGATAGTATTAATAATATTCAACTATATAGAATAGTATTACTAATATTCCCCCAGGTAGGATAGTATTACTAATATTCCACCTTTGAGGATAGTATTACTAATATTCCACCAGGGAGGATAGTATTACAAATATTCCACCAGGGAGAATAGTATTACTAATATTTTACTAGGGAGGATAGTTTCTCTAATATTCCTCCAGTGACGATAGAATTACTAATATTCCACCAGGAAGGATAGTATTACTAATATTCCACAATAACTACATTACAAGATTCACAGTGTTATACACAATAACATAAATACGAAGATCCAGTGTTATACACAATAACATAATCAATACGAAGATCACAGTGTTATACACAATAACACTAACAATACGAAGATCACAGTGTTATACACAATAACACTAAAATACGAAGATCACAGTGTTATACACAATAACACTAAAATACGAAGATCACAGTGTTATACACAATAACACTAACAATACGAAGATCACAGTGTTATACACAATAACACTAACAATACGAAGATCACAGTGTTATACACAATAACACTAACAATACGAAGATCACAGTGTTATACACAATAACACTAACAATACGAAGATCACAGTGTTATACACAATAACACTAACAATACGAAGATCACAGTGTTATACACAATAACACTAACAATACGAAGATCACAGTGTTATACACAATAACACTAACAATACGAAGATCACAGTGTTATACACAATAACACTAACAATACGAAGATCACAGTGTTATACATGGCATCAAAATTGATAAGGAAGTTACACATAGAACGTAAAGAGATCACACTTTTACATGAGTGAAAATACAGAAAAACTCAAATAAGAGCATAAAAAGCTATGATATTTAAATAGACGACTAAAATAAACAATAATTGGCCTCACCATGGTGGTCTAGGTAGAGGAGTTCTTCTCTTCTGGCTGGACTATGTTTCCAGCCTACCCGGGCGGGTGTTTCCAGCCTACCCGGGCGGGTGTTTTTACTGGGCGCAGATTTCTGTGTGTCCTCCCCAGTAATTACATCTGCTTGTATATATTGATATTTAAACACTTGTGTTGTAATATCATAGGTAGGCTGGACTCCATGGTGTTGCTGCATTTGAAGAGTTAAGTTCCTCTCTGAGGAAATGCTGTGTTTGGGGTTCACAGCTCTCAACGTCCCCCTCAAATGATCAAGTTTAATTCCGGTTTTTTCCCCTTTTATTATATGATAATATTTTGCTAAATGAGTGTGTGTGTGGGACACACATTTACATATTGTCAAGGAGTACAAACACTGACTGATCCAACCATTGTAATATGTAAAGTTTCTCCCTCATAGTGTCTCATAAATTGTACTCTGCAATGTCTTCTTTCAAGGAAATTGTTTTAAGTAATAATCATAACAAGAGATCACAATATTACTGACACCTGATGTGTTGTAGTTAATTAATACTGTTATGCATTACTCAGACATTCAACATTCATTTCTCTGAGTCACTTAAGAACACTTAATTAACATAAGAAGAACATAAGAATGGAGGAACACTGCAGAAGGCCTACTGGCCCATACAAGGCAGGTCCTTATCAAAACCACCACTACCTAAGAATTTACTCCTGTACTCACGACACTAATCAAACCCAGCCCCTCCCACTCATATATTTGTCCAATCTCTTTTAAAGCCACCCAAGGTCCTAGCCTCTATCACCCTATCGCCTCTATCACACTATCGCCTCTATCACACTACTGATAGTGCTGTGTGGACCTGGTGTATGATAGTGTTGTGTGGACCTGGTGTATGACAGTGTTGTGTGGACCTGGTGTATGATAGTGTTGTGT
>WNWK01038737.1:0-17789 GCA_009830355.1 Cherax destructor | reverse complement strand
CCAGAATGGTCTGTAGTATACCATTGTGGATAAAATACTTTGACATATCTTGAACATTTCTGAGTGAGTTGTCTCTGAATTCATTAATTTTGTCGCACTCGAGTACATAATGATGCAGGGTGTGACAATAATCCAACTGACAAAGTTTACATTTTGTTTGGTCTACATCTGGTGGTGGTGATTTAACCTGCCAAAGATACTTGTAACCCAGCCGGAGGCGGGCGGTGGTGACATCCAAGAGTCTGCTTATTTTGTTGGATGCACCATAGACATGTGGCTCCTCCTGCATGATAGAATGATGATAGATGGACTGACTGGTGTCAATCTCCCTGAGTCTTAACTCAATAAAATTCAGTTGAAGTTCTTTTCGTATTATTGTTCTCAAACTGCTAACTGACAAGCCAAGATTGTAATCTACCCCCTTTTTGAAAGCATAAAACTTAGCCAATTTATCAGTTCTATCATGCATCTGAAGACCAATGTGAGATGGAATCCACAGCATGTGCACTCTGACTCTACTATCCACAATCCTACCATACCTGTGTCTGGCTTCTGACACAAGCATGCTCAGTTATACTTGATGAGTTGAGAGCATTTATGGATGACAGAGAATCAGTTACAATTAGAGAGTCAACCTTAGATACATGGACGCATTTGAGTGCAAGGAGTATGGCAAACAGTTCTGTCTGAAGGGTAGAGGCCCAGTTATTGATGCGTGCTCCAATTTCTTTAAGAGAGCCATCACTCTCTATGACAACAGCAGCACTACCAGCTGCACCAGTGGATTGGTGAACAGAACCATCAACGTAAATAATTTGTGAGAGAGTGTGCTGTTTGGCTAAATTATCAATACAGCTTAAGGCATCATGTTTGGCTATAGGTAACACATATTTTAAGAAAAATAGGATAAATAAGTATACAAGATATGATATAGGGCGTAATGACAGTAGTTTGTTGGACTACATATTGGTAGATAAAAGACTGTTGGGTAGACTTCAGGATGTACATGTTTATAGAGGGGCCACGGATATATCAGATCACTTTTTAGTTGTAGCTACAGTGAGAGTAAAAGGTAGATGGTGAGGGATGTAGGTGACGTGACATAGTGAGTCAAAGTTGGAGGGCCGGCGGCACCCGCGCGCCGCCTGTAGGTGAGGCAGAGAAACTCGAGTGGTAAACAAACGGAGTGCGGGGCCGACGAACACGTATTACCTTCCTAATATGTAAGTCAGTAATTACGTGTTATGTAGGGAAAGGCACTGCACACCCACTATAGATTTCCGTCCGTACAGTGAACATTAATGATATATTAGGACTAGGAGGTACAATGTGAGCTTACCTAGTCAGGTGTGCATCCTAATTTGTGTACTTTGTTTCTTTGCAGCTAGGAGCATTCGCTATGTTGTATCTTAATAAAGGATTATCAGCACACACCCGAATGTCTCTTTGACCAGATGGGATACAAAGAAAATGGAAGCAGCAAGTAAGAGAGAGGTGAACTTTTATAAACTAAAGGAGGCAGTTAGGGTAAGATATAAACAACTGTTAGAGAACAGATGGGCTAGTGTGAGTATAGGCAATGGGGTAGAAGATGTATGGGGTAAGTTTAAGAATATAGTGTTAGAGTGTTCAGCAGAAGTTTGTGGTTACAAGAAAGTGGGAGCGGGAGGGAAGAGAAGCGATTGGTGGAATGATGATGTAAAGAGAGTAGTACGAGAGAAAAAGTTAGCATATGAGAGGTTTTTACTAAGTAGAAGTGATGTAAGGAGGGAGGAGTATATGGAGAGAATAAGAGAGGTTAAGAGAGTGGTGAAGCAATGTAAAAAGAGAGCAAATGAGAGAGTGGGTGAGATGTTATCAACAAATTTTGTTGAAAATAAGAAAAAGTTTTGGAGTGAGATTAATAAGTTGAGAAAGCCTAGGGAACGAATGGATATGTTAGTTAAAAATAGGAGAGGAGAGTTATTAAACGGAGAGTTATAGGTATTGGGAAGATGGAGTGAATATTTTGAGGAATTGTTAAATGTTGATGAAAATAAGGACGCTGTGATTTCGTGTATAGGGCAAGGAGAAAAAAAATCTTATAGGAGCAAGGAAGAACCAGCGTGAGTGTGGGGAAGTGTGTGGGGCAATGGGTAGAATGAAAGGGGGTAAAGCAGCTGGGATTGATGAGCTAAAGATAGAAATGTTAAAAACAGGTGTGGATATAGTTTTGGAGTGGTTAGTGTTTTTATTTAATAAATGTATGGAAGAGGGTAAGGTACATAGAGATTGGCAGAGAACATGCATAACTCCTTTGTATAAAGGCAGAGGGGACAGAAGAGAGTGTAAAAAATATAGGAGAATAAGTCTGTTGAGTATACCTGGTAAAGTGTATAGTAGTTATTATTGAAAGAATTAAGAGTAAGACTGAGAGCAGGATAGCACATGAACAAGGAGGCTTTAGGAAGGGTAGGGGGTGTGTAGACCAAGTGTTTGCAGTGAAACATATAGATGAACAGTATTTAGATAAGGGTAAAGAGGTTTTTGTGACATTTATGGATTTGGAAAAGGCATATGATAGGGTGGATAGAGAGTCAATGTGGCAGATGTTGCAAATGTATGGAATAGGAGGTAGGTTATTGAAAGCAGTGAAGAGTCTTTACGAGGATAGTGAGGCTCGGGTTAGAGTATGTAGGCGAGTTGGGGATTATTTCCCAGTAAAAGTGGGCCTTAGACAGGGATGTGTGATGTCATTATGGTTGTTCAATATATTTATCGATGGGGTTGTAAGAGAAGTGAATGCTCGGGTGTTGGCAAGAGGTGTGTGGTTAAAAGATAAAGAATCTGACACAAAGTGGGAGTTGTCACAGTTGCTCTTTGCTGATGACACTGTGCTTCTGGGAGATTCTGAAGAGAAGTTGCAGAGGTTGGTTGATAAGTTTGGTAGGGTATGTAAAAGAAGGAAATTTAAAGTGAATACAGGAAAGAGTAAGGTGATGAGAATTACGAACAAATTAGGTAATGGAAGACTGGATATCAGACTTGAGGGAGAGAGTATGGAGGAGGTGAATGTATTTAGATGTTTGGGAGTGGACGTGTCCGGATCTATGAAAAATGAGGTAAATCATAGAATTGACGAGGGGAAAAAGGTGAGTGGTGACTGAGGAGTTTGTTGAGACAAAGAACTTTATCCATGAAGGCAAAGAGGGGAATGTATGAGAGTATAGTTATACCAACGCTCTTGTATGGGTGAGAGGCATGGGTTGTGAATGTTGCAACAAGGAGAAGGCTGGAGGCAGTGGAGATGTTGTGTATGAGGGCAATGTGTAGTGTGAATATAATGCAGAGAATCCGTAGTTTAGAGATTAGGAGGAGGTGTGGGATTACCAAAACTATTATCCAGAGAGCTGAGGAGGGGTTATTGAGATGGTTTGGACATATAGAGAGGATGGAACAACACATAATGACTTCGAGAGTGTATAAATCTGTAGTGGAGGGAAGGCGGGGTAGGGGTCGGCCAAGAAAAGGTTGGAGGGAGGGGGTAAAGGAGGTTTTGTGTGCGAGGGACTTGGACTTCCTGCAAGCGTGCGTGAGCATGTTAGATAGGAGCGAATGGAGACAAATGGTTTTTAGGACATGACATGCTGTTGGAGTGTGAGCAAGGTAACATTTATGAAGGGATTCAGGGAAACCGGCAGGCCGGACTTGATTCCTGGAGATGCAAAGTACAGTGCCTGCACACTGAAGGAGGGTGTTAATTAATGTTGCCTCTGGCAAGACAGTGATGGAGTGAATGATGATGATTTTTTCTTTTTTGGGCTACCCTGCCTTGGTGGGAAACGGCCAATGTGTTAATAAAAAAAAATATTGGCAGCACTATGGGGAACATAGGTTACCTTTATATCATATTTCTGGAGTAGATTACAATCTTGTTGAGAATGAGGGAGACTGACACCAGTCAGTCCAACTATCGTCACTCTGTCATGAAGTTTTTTAGTTTGATATCTTTATTATGCACCCCATACCCATCCTGTGGGCGGTAGTCAAAAGATTACAGAGGTACATAAGGGGTCCAGGGACTGGACCCCAAAGTTATGATAGCTGAGCAAGTTACAAAGGTAATGAACTAACAAGCTACAAAGGTAATGAACTCACAAGTTACAAAGGTAATGAAACATGTAAGTAAATTTACTTACTTACGTTTATACATGGTTACAATCATGAACAAATTATAACGCAATGAACACTTCACTAGTCTACACCCGGTCACAACTGTAATGAGTTCTTGGTGCAAATTTTATTGTTGGGTCACACATACACACTTACATATACACATACACACACATATATACATACACACACACGCACACACAACAGGCCCAGCCTTCAATCGACATGTGCACAGGACAAAAAGGCAATCAACACGCGCGCGACACACACACACACACACACACACACACACACACACACACACACACACACACACACACACACACACACACACACGTGTGTAGCAATGCTTTATTTACAGGGAGCAAAGTCAGGGTATTTTTCCAGAATGGTCTGTAATATACCACTGTGGATAAAATACTTTGACATATCTTGAACATTTCTGAGTCATGAAGGAGAAGTCAAATGTCTACGGCTGGGTTACTAGTATATCTGGGAGGTAAAATAAGCATCACCAGCTGATACAGACATAACTAAATGTAAACTTTGCCAGATGAACATTTGTTAAACCTTGCATCATTAGGTGCTGGTATGTGATAAAATTAAAGATTTCAGAGACAACTCACTAATAAATGTTCAAGAAATGTCAAAGTATTTTATCCTCAGTGGTATATTACCAACCATACTGGAAAAGTACCCTGATTTCGCCCACTGTAAATAACACATAATCATTTAAATTTCTCTTTATATTATTATAAGCATACCTTGCTAAAATATATGGTAATATTTTTGTATTTTGTTGTGACCTAATTCATGTCTACATAAATAATTCATTACGCCTGTAACTAGATAAAAACTTGTAAATAGTTCTTCACAGGGATGCCAGATTGGCCATTTCATGGCCAAATTTGTGAAAATTGGCCATTTTTTGAACTCTGAGGCCATGGAAAAATAAGTTTGGCCATTTATGTAAATGTGGTCACTAATTTGTCAATTTTTACAAATATTTCAAGTCATATGCCTCACATTGTTATCACATTGTGAGGCTAGCTGCTGGAGGTTAGGATACAAGGTATAAGCTAGCTGCTGGAGGTTAGGATACAAGGTATAAGTTAGCTGCTGGAGGTTAGGATACAAGGTATAAGTTAGCTGCTGGAGGTCAGGATACAAGGTATAAGCTAGCTGCTGGAGGTTAGGATACAAGGTATAAGCTAGCTGCTGGAGGTTAGGATACAAAGTATAAGCTAGCTGCTGGAGGTTAGGATACAAGGTATAAGTTAGCTGCTGGAGGTCAGGATACAAGGTATAAGCTAGCTGCTGGAGGTCAGGATACAAGGTATAAGCTAGCTGCTGGAGGTCAGGCTACAAGGTATAAGCTAGCTGCTGGAGGTCAAGATACAAGGTATAAGCTAGCTGCTGGAGGTCAGGATACAAGGTATAAGCTAGCTGCTGGAGGTCAAGATACAAGGTATAAGCTAGCTGCTGGAGGTCAGGAAACAAGGTATAAGCTAGCTGCTGGAGGTCAGGATACAAGGTATAAGCTAGCTGCTGGAGGTCAGGATACAAGGTATAAGCTAGCTGCTGTGTCGTGTCAGTAAATATGTATACACTTGTGTAGTGTATCTCTGTATAGTAACTCCAGACGTTACATGTAGGCTTCCTATGTTACTGCTGTGACGTCAGAGCTCTCGCTCCATGTGGCGGCTACGTCATAGGCCTTCCGCCTCACTACTAGGCCGATACCCAGCTGAACAGACGTAGCCTGGTACACCTCCTCTCACAGACTCGTAAATATACCGTAACCACCCTACAAGGAGTATCCTTTGACAACCTATTTATCTCTCTCGAACCCCACACAATAAGTGGTGCCAGCAGTGGGCCCGTAAATCTTTCGATTACGGTGTTATAGAGAGATTCCTACAAGCCAGCCCATGTGTCGCCGCCAACCACGCTGCCAGCCATCTACATCCCAGCAGGAAGTCTACAATATCTGCTATTTCTCCTGGTCAGCTAAGTGCCTCATCTGTTAATTTGTTAAAACCTACGAAGGGATGACCCGGGTTTTGCAAATTCTGAACGAGTAAGCCAGTTTGTGAGGGGAGAGTGCCATACTAAGCCAGCAAGCCACCACCAGTTATGTCAGCTTAGGCTTAAGCCAGCTTCTACCTTGCTTTGCTAATTTGTTACAAGATTCCAAGCCAGTCAACCTGTGTGAAAGGTTAAGCCAGCCAGCTGATTGAGAAGTAAGCCAGCCACGTGAGTTCACGCATTTATATCGTCCTTGTACTTCAGTGTATCGCTGTTCTCAGTGATAATACCATCCCTGTGGTATCCTGGGTTATTCAAGCCATCCTGGGTTAAATTCACGTGCTTTTTATAATCAGCGTAAGCCACAGGCGCGCGGGACGCTGTGAGTCAGCTGTGTGAACCCTTCCACCCACCCACGCTTAACCTTACCGCCATCACCCACGTGACTCAGTCCACCCCCACACAAAGTATCCAGTGTGGATAATTTCACCCTTAACTGGGTCCGGCAAGCAGTTTATTGGCTACGAATCGGGTCGATCGTCCTGAGTGATTTCTTCGTAGCTGTTGTGCCAACGCTATAAAGCCTAGATTCGTAGTTCATCGATTTATGCACAATTCGTCAAGATATCAACGAGTGGACCAGACGAAAAGATCCTCCACCACTACACCACGCTTCAGTCAAAAGTTTTGCAGCCTAGAGACAATTATTGTGTTGTTTTATTTTTCAGATAATCTAGAGACAATTCCGTGTGTTGAGAACATTTTAGCCAGTTAAATAAATTTTGAGTTATCCTGGGAGTGTAACCTTTATCCTAGGAAGTGTTATGTGTTAAATTAAATACTTGCATTAATTTTTTATTTCACTAGTATTGTCTCTTGTTAATTATTGTCATAATTTCTCTGAATTTCGTTGTATTACCAAGTTTACATTAAGTACAGTTTTGTAAAGTTATCTACTGTTCCCATATTCAACCAAGTAGTAATTTTTTTAAAAGAATTTAATTTTTTTTTTCCACTCCAGCATTGTCCCTGTGTTTTCTTTCTTGTTAATTGTTGTGTTTCACCAAGTGTTCTATACCAGAGTTCTCGTTTTTAATCATTAACCCTTGTTTGTTAATGTTAATTGCGTAATTAATTTTTGCATGCCCCAGTAAATATATATAAATTGTCTTGCTCCTCTCCAAGCAATTTCTAACCTTTTCCCACAGGAATTTCCTGCTAATTCTTATGTATTGCAGTCAGTGTAATTCTTCCCATTGCACCCAATATTGTTTTGTGTACTTGTTAACTTTTATATAGTGCTAATGTGATTTACTTTTGCAGACTAGTGACATATTTTACTGAAGATATTATTTTGCTCCAATAAGTACTTATATATAGTCACCAAAGAGCATGACTGTTGAGTTGATGAGTGTACTTCAGTTTCTGTAAGTGTTTAATTGCCTTTATTAATTAGTCTGTTCATTATTTTTTTTCTTGTCATTAATTTTCAATTGTTTTCATGTGTTGTTGAACAAATTCACTCTTAAGTTTGATTAAAGTCAGTGTTCTTAGTGAATTGTTTTAGTAACTGTTTCATTGAGTTACCTTGCTTTGCTTGCAATTAAGAGTGTGTTCAAACTAATTAATTTCTAATATCATTATTTTGTGTGCAAAAAATTGTCCCCAGTGTCATTTTTAAACCATTGATATATCCTGAAACTGATTTTGTGTAAATTAAATTCCCAGTATTCACTTTTGTCCTTATCAATTTTTATTGTGTTTACTTAAATGTTCAAGTAACTTGTCATTTCTTAAGAGTAATAAGTCATATTCCAGTGAACTTTCTCAGTGATTCAAGCAGTAAAGTTACTTTAATTTATTGCCAGTGAATAATTAAATTGTTTTGTGCAATTCTTTTTTTTAGTGATTTGTTTCATCAGATTGTTGCTCTTGCTATAACCATTATTGAATTCTTTTAAATATTTGTGCATTTAATTCTTTTAATGTGTTTCAATTTTTGTTGATATTTAAAAGAAAAGAAAACTCATTTTGCAGTTATTTCAAGTTAAAGCTAGATTGTTTTTATTTTTTTAGTGTGTTGAATTTTCTTGCCAAGTCAATTTTCAGTGAGTTATCTTTTCTTTAGTGTTATTGTGCAATTATTCATCGTTACTTATGCAGAATTGTTAAATAATTCCTATCAGTTAAGCTGTTTTGTGCTGTATACTTGCGTTAATTTTGTTTTCATTTGAATTCTTGTTCTTTTGCTTGAAGTCATGTCTCAAGTAAAGTCAAGTAGTATTAATGTGTTTGCTGCCAGTAAAGAAAATGAAATTCAAGTAAATTCATGCGATAATACTGTGTGTGCTGCTATTCAGAGCCATAATGATAATGAATCAGTGAAAAGTTCTTATAGTCCTTTACTGACTGAAAGAAAGTCTCTAGCCTTTGAGCAATGTGTTTGTTCTCCCAGCTTGTATCAGACATTTGCCAGAGTGATTCGGAATGTGAAGTTCAGATTAGTTCTTGTAGATATGTGTTCTATTTGTTAACGTTGCCGAGCGTTGCCGAGCGTTGCTGTCACTCCTGTCTGGAATTCAGCCCCTACAATATCTTGCATGCAAGATAGCGTTCAGATGCCTAGGGTGCCGGAGGTATCCCGGACCGCCTTGAGTGCTGAGTCTATCCTTGCAATGTTGCTAGTTCAAGTAGTACTTCCTCTCCAGGGAACGCTTTGTTGAAGAAAGACTACTTGAATGAGTTATAGCATCTCTCGCTGATGCAAAAGCAATTGCAGAAAGCCGTTTCTGTTGCTAGTGTATTCACTAGAGTGCCAGTTGTTGTCACTCGTGTTCCAGATAATGTTCTTTCCAGTTGACAGTAATCCTTTGCAGAGTAAAGTGTCGTGTGTCGAGTAATTGCTACCTGCAGTGAGAGATAGAGCCGTTCTACTTTGCTCATACTTTGTGTTATTGAGCTAACTATTTCAGCCGGGGAGAGACCCTTCCACTCCACCGAGCCTGTTCATTCCTTCAATAGGAAAGTGATTATAAGTTAATCAACTCCACCAAGTTATTCATTCCTTCAATAGGAAAGTGATTATAAGTTAATTAAACCGAGTTTGTTCATTCCTTCAGTAGGAAAGTGATCATATGTCGTGAGCTAAAGATAGAAAATTAGAAAATCCAGTTAGAACTGAATTATTGATTGTGTGTTTTGTTATCAGATTTCTAGTATCTAGTAAGATTTTTGTGTGTTCAAGTTCTCTCTGAGTTCTGAGTTTTAACAGTATAACCCGTGTGCGCCGAGCTTATCTTTCCTGTTAAAACTTCTTCCCTGTAAATATTTATTCTTCCTCAGAAGCCATTGAGTGCATGAATACAGATTGATCGATCAAATATCAAATTGTAATTGTAATACATATATAATGCATTATATCCAGATCCATTAAAATTCTCTTAAGTACAATTAACTCAAGAAGTGCGATAGTAAGATTAATCTTGATTAGTTCTAAGTTATAATGTGTTTGCTATTGTATAGATTCACCCAGTGCCACCTGTCTGTTCAGCTGTAGAGTTGTCTAGTATACCGAGACGTCATACGTAACATGGCCGAGCTGTCGTGTCAGTAAATATGTATACACTTGTGTAGTGTATCTCTGTATAGAAACTCCAGACGTTACATGTAGGCTCCCTTTGTTACTGCTGTGACGTCAGAGCTCTCGCTCCATGTGGCGGCTACGTCATAGGCCTTCAGCCTCACTACTAGGCCGATACCCAGCTGAACAGACGTAGCCTGGTACACCTCCTCTCACAGACTCGTAAATATACCGTAACCACCCTACAAGGAGTATCCTTTGACAACCTATTTATCTCTCTGGAACCCCACACAACAGCTGGAGGTCAAGATACAAGGTATAAGCTAGCTGCTGGAGGTCAGGATACAAGGTATAAGCTAGCTGCTGGAGGTCAGGATACAAGGTATAAGCTAGCTGCTGGAGGTCAGGATACAAGGTATAAGCTAGCTGCTGGAGGTCAAGATACAAGGTATAAGCTAGCTGCTGGAGGTCAGGATACAAGGTATAAGCTAGCTGCTGGAGGTCAAGATACAAGGTATAAGCTAGCTGCTGGAGGTCAGGAAACAAGGTATAAGCTAGCTGCTGGAGGTCAGGATACAAGGTATAAGCTAGCTGCTGGAGGTCAGGATACAAGGTATAAGCTAGCTGCTGGAGGTCAGGATTCAAGGTATAAGACAACGTTGATAAACACATGTTACAAGATAGCATGATTTATCTTTACATCGTATTTGCTACTCCCATTGTTAAAGAGTTCGAGAGGCTTAATGTTTTGTTCCAGCAAACCCATGTTGATCCTCACCATCTTGACAAAGAACTGCGCACACACACAGTCTATATCACAGGCTGTACAACCAAGATGGAACATGCAAAATAGTAGAAAATGTAGACTTTGGAATTAAATTTGATCAAAAATTATGACGTATTTGATCAGCTTTAGCACTTCTCGTGCACCCTCTTGTGTTAGTTACCATTTTGTCTTAGGCACATGTCGATTTGACACTAGGCCTGTTTTGTGTGTGTGTGTGTGTGTGTGTGTAAGGAAACACTTCGAAATGTTTCCGCCCCGCCGGGAATAGAACCCGGGCCCTCCGTGCGTGAAGCGAGAGCTTTACCACTAGGCCACCGGGGGCTGTGTGTGTGTGTGTGTGTGTGTGTGTGTGTCGCGCTCGTGTGGGTGTATGACCCACTTAATATTTGTACTTATAACTCATTACAATTGTGACCGGGTGTGTACGTGTCAGTGGCTCATAACCTTTTAGTTTGTTCATGATTGAACCATGTTAGAATTAGATGGTTCATTACCTTGTAACTTGCCATGATTGTGACCAGATCTCCTGGAGTTCATTACCTTTGTAACTAGTTCGCTGTCTACCTTGCAGGGCCCATCCCTGGACCCTTATGTACCTCTGCAATCTTTTGACTACCCACAGGATGGATGGGGTGACTACTCGAACAGGATGGGTATGGGGTGACTACGCCCCAGGATGGGTATGGGGTTGACTCCACCCACAGGATAAGGGTATGGACTACCAGTGAACTACGCCCCTGACTACCCAGGATGGGTATGGGGTGACTACCGCCCACAGGATGGGTATGGGGTGACTACCGCCCACCTAGGGATAGGGTGACTACCAGAACAGTGGGGTTGACTCACCGCCACAGGATGGGTTGACTCGCCCCAGGTGAACTACCGCCCACTGGATGGGCATGGGAAAAGTCTACCCTACTCACTCAGAAAAGGAGTCTGAACTAGTGACAAGCTCCAGATCACTCAGTGAACAGGGCCCTGACTCCCCCAGTGAACAAGGGGCCCTGATCACCTCAGTGAACAAGGGCCCGACTCACCTCAGGAACAAGCGGCTCCTGACTCACCTCAGTGAACAACGGCCCTGACTCACCAGTGAACAAGCGGCTCTGATCACCTAGGAACAAGCGGCCTGACTCACCAGTGAAAAGCGCCCCTGACTCACCTCAGTGAACAAGCGGCTCCCTGACTCACTCAGTGAACAAGGGCCCTGACTCACCTAGTGAAAAAGGGCTCTACTCACCCAGTGAACAGGCTCCCTGACTACCTCAGTGAACAAGGCTCCCGACTCACCCAGTGAACAAGGGCCCCTGACTCACCTCAGTGAACAAGGGGCTCCCTGACTCACCTCAGTGAACAAGCGGTCCCTGACTCACCTCAGGAACAAGCGGCTCCTGACTCACAGTGAACAAGCGGCTCCTGACTCACCTCAGTGAACAAGCGGCTCCCTGACTCACCCAGTGAACAAGCGGCTCCCTGACTCACCTCAGTGAACAAGCGGCTCCCTGACTCACTCAGTGAACAAGCGGCTCCCTGACTACCTCAGTGAACAAGGGCTCCCTGACTCACCTCAGTGAACAAGGGCTCCCTGACTCACCTCAGTGAACAAGGGGCTCCCTGACTCACCTCAGTGAACAAGCGGTCCCTGACTCACCTCAGTGAACAAGGGCTCCCTGACTCACCTCAGTGAACAAGCGGCTCCCTGACTCACCTCAGTGAACAAGCGGCTCCCTGACTCACCTCAGTGAACAAGCGGCTCCCTGACTCACCTCAGTGAACAAGCGGCTCCCTGACTTCACCTCAGTGAACAAGCGGCTCCCTGACTCACCTCAGTGAACAAGCGGCTCCCTGACTCACCTCAGTGAACAAGCGGCTCCCTGATTCACCTCAGTGAACAAGCGGCTCCCTGACTCACCTCAGTGACAAGCCCTGACTACCAGTGAAAAGCTCCCTGACTCACCTCAGTGAACAAGCGGCTCCCTGACTCACCTCAGTGAACAAGCGGCTCCCTGACTCACCTCAGTGAACAAGCGGCTCCCTGACTCACCTCAGTGAACAAGCGGCTCCCTGACTCACCTCAGTGAACAAGCGGCTCCCTGACTCACCTCAGTGAACAAGCGGCTCCCTGACTCACCTCAGTGAACAAGCGGCTCCCTGACTCACCTCAGTGAACAAGCGGCTCCCTGACTCACCTCAGTGAACAAGCGGCTCCCTGACTCACCTCAGTGAACAAGCGGCTCCCTGACTCACCTCAGTGAACAAGCGGCTCCCTGACTCACCTCAGTGAACAAGGGCTCCCTGACTCACCTCAGTGAACAAGGCCCGACTCACCCAGTGAACAAGGCTCCTGACTCACCTCAGTGAACAAGCGCTCCCTGACTCACCTCAGTGAACAAGCGGCTCCCTGACTCACCTCAGTGAACAAGCGGCTCCCTGACTCACCTCAGTGAACAAGCGGCTCCCCTGACTCACCTCAGTGAACAAGCGACTCCCTGACTCACCTCAGTGAACAAGCGGCTCCCTGACTCACCTCAGTGAACAAGCGGCTCCCTGACTCACCTCAGTGAACAAGCGGCTCCCTGACTCACCTCAGTGAACAAGCGGCTCCCTGACTCACCTCAGTGAACAAGCGGCTCCCTGATTCACCTCAGTGAACAAGCGGCTCCCTGACTCACCTCAGTGAACAAGCGGCTCTCTGACTCACCTCAGTGAACAAGCGGCCCCCTGACTCACCTCAGTGAACAAGCGGCTCCCTGATTCACCTCAGTGAACAAGCGGCTCCCTGACTCACCTCAGTGAACAAGCGGCTCCCTGACTCACCTCAGTGAACAAGCGGCTCCCTGACTCACCTCAGTGAACAAGCGGCTCCCTGACTCACCTCAGTGAACAAGCGGCTCCTGACTCACCTCAGTGAACAAGCGGCTCCCTGATTCACCTCAGTGAACAAGCGGCTCCCTGACTCACCTCAGTGAACAAGCGCTCCCTGACTCACCTCAGTGAACAAGCGGCTCCCTGACTCACCTCAGTGAACAAGCTGGCTCCCTGATTCACCTCAGTGAACAAGCGGCTCCCTGACTCACCTCAGTGAACAAGCGACTCCCTGACTCACCTCAGTGAACAAGCGGCTCCCTGACTCACCTCAGTGAACAAGCGGCTCCCTGACTCACCTCAGTGAACAAGCGGCCCTGACTCACCTCAGTGAACAAGCGACTCCCTGTAACAAGTCTGACCACTCAGTGAACAAGCGGCTCCTGACTCACCTCAGTGAACAAGCGGCTACTCACAGTAACAAGCGCTCATCCTAGAAAGTTCACCTCAGTGAACAAGCGGCTCCTGACTCACTCAGTGAACAAGCGGCTCCCTGACTCACCTCAGTGAACAAGCGGCTCCCTGACTCACTCAGTGAACAAGCGGTCCTGACTCACCTCAGTGAACAAGCGCTCCTGACTCACCAGTGAACAAGCGCTCGACCCTCAGACAAGTCCACCATCAGTGAACAAGCGGCTCCTGTCACTAGTGAACAAGCTCCTGACCACTCAGTGAACAAGCGGCTCCCTGACTCACCTCAGTGAACAAGCGGCTCCCTGACTCACCTCAGTGAACAAGCGGCTCCCTGACTCACCTCAGTGAACAAGCGCCGACTCCCATGACAGTCCCTGACACGTGAACAAGCGGCTCCCTGACTCACCTCAGTGAACAAGCGGCTCCCTGACTCACCTCAGTGAACAAGCGCTCCCTGACTCACCTCAGTAAACAAGCGGCTCCTGACTCACTTCAGTGAAAGGTCGATCCGTGAACAAGGGTCTGATCCTAACAAGGCTCTACCCATGAACAGCTCGACTCTCAGGAACAAGCCGACTCACTCAGTGAACAAGCCTGCTCACATGAAAAGCGGCCTATACTTGAACGCTCGACTCCAGTAAAAGCGCCGACACTCAGTAACAAGCGCTCTGACTCTCAGTGAAGGCTCTGCTCACATGAACAAGCTCCTGACTCTTGAAAAGTATCATTTAACGGTCTGTCACTTTTAAATTCTAGTTATTCTAAGCCAACAGAAAAGGGAAAATTTTCTGATCTGCCATTTTCCTCCTAATAGTCGATGTTGATGAGCTCAAGACCAATCAGAAAATAGCCTTTGAATTTTGGCACAGTATCCAAACACAATAATTTAAAGAAGTGTAAATTATGCCCTAACAACCTTATCGTGCCACCAAGTAACGCTATACTTGAACGAATTTTTCTTATGTAACATCTATCAAAACTAAACCCAGAAACAATATGCAAATTAAATTTCTGGATTCAATTGTAAGAATCCGTTCATTTTTAAAGTGATAACAATATGTGCTGCCAAAACTTTAAATGTACTCCAGAAGTTACAAATATACTCCAGATGTTACAAATGTACTCCAGATGTTACAAATGTACTCCAGATGTTACAAATGTACTCCAGATGTTACAAATGTACTCCAAAAATGTTACAAATGTACTCCAGATGTTACAAATGTACTCCAGATGTTACAAATGTACTCCATATGTTACAAATGTACTCCAAAAATGTTACAAATGTACTCCAGAGGTTACAAATGTACTCCAGAAATGCTACAAATGTACTCCAGTAATGTTACAAATGTACTCCAGAAATGTTACAAAGGCACTCCAGAAATGTTACAAATGTACTCCAGAAATGTTACAAAGGCACTCCAGAAATGTTACAAATGTACTCCAGAAATGTTACAAAGGCACTCCAGAAATGTTACAAATGTACTCCAGATGTTACAAATATACTCCAGAAATGTTACAAATGTACTTAAGATGTTACAAATGTACTCCAGATGTTACAAATGTACTCCAAAAATGTTACAAATGTACTCCAGAAATGTTACAAATGTACTCAAGAAATGTTACAAATGTACTCCAGAAATGTTACAAATGTACTCCAGAAATGTTACAAATGTACTCCAGAAATGTTACAAATGTACTCCAGAAATGTTAAAAAGGCACTCCAGAAATGCTACAAATGTACTCCAGTAATGTTACAAATGTACTCCAGAAATGTTACAAAGGCACTCCAGAAATGTTACAAATGTACTCCAGAAATGTTACAAAGGCACTCCAGAAATGTTACAAATGTAGTCCAGAAATGTTACAAAGGCACTCCAGAAATGCTACAAATGTACTCCAGTAATGTTACAAATGTACTCCAGAAATGTTACAAAGGCACTCCAGAAATGTTACAAATGTACTCCAGAAATGTTACAAAGGCACTCCAGAAAAGTTACAAATGTACTCCAGAAATGTTACAAAGGCACTCCAGAAAAGTTACAAATGTACCCCAGATGTTACAAATGTACTCCAGATGTTACAAATGTACTCCAGATGTTACAAATGTACTCCAGAAATGTTACAAATGTACCCCAGAAATGTTACAAATGTAGTCCAGAAATGTTACAAAGGCACAACAGCAAAACCCTTTACGACTCGACTGCAGAAAAAGAACAAGATATTCAATATCGTGAGGAAGCTGCGTTTCACTATAAGTATTTTAAGTTTAATTAAAAGTATTGTTAATGATATGTAATCGAATATATAGGCATAATTTATGCACACTTAATTGTTGGTATGCGGGCCAGCATACATAAGGAAATTACCAATAGACCCTGGCTGTCTTCAAGAAGGCACTGGACAGGCACCTAAAGTCAGTACCTGACCAACCAGGCTGTGGTTTGTACGTCAGTTTGCGTGTGGCCAGCAGTAACAGCCTGGTTGATCAGACCCTGATCCACCATGAGTCCTGGTCTCAGACCGATCCGCGGGGCGTTCACCCCTAAACCCTCTCCAGGTAATCTCCAGGTAATTCAGTCATTTTATATCTTTGGCCATATTTTTGGCGTAATACTTTCCAAAGTGGCCATTTTGGCCATATTTTCTTTAAATTTTTGGCCATAAGCTGTTGTGTTCATCTGGCAACCCTGGTTCATCACCACCGTAACTTGTTTACCTATCAAAACTTTGAGGCCCAGTCTCCGGATCCATTATATGCCTTCTACTATATTGACTACCACCCACACCATGAGTATGGGGTGCAGAATAAAGATATTAAACTAAAAAAAAAAAAAGGTCTTTTTGTGCCTTGGGCTTCCATCAGTACCAAGGGGAAGGTTCAATTAGTGAAACCATCCGAGGTCACAGGGTGGATTATAGTAGTGCATTTAACTTGATTGGTAACCCTGATGGTAACTCATTAGGAGTTTATGTCTGTTTATATTAGCACTGCATCCTGGGTTGTGCATCCTGAAGAGCACTTGATCTACCGGCTGAACAATTTATGCATCTTTTAGGAAGTTCGCTGCCAGATCATGACCGAGGTTGATGATTACGATAACGGAACTCGTCTTGTACTGTACTTGACAATTACAACAAAATCCTGAGGTGCATTTTCTTCTCTCCCCCCTGAGGATGCTCCTAGAAATTTATTACAAACAGAGCACCTTGGCAAATGATTTTATGAGAGAATAATAGGAACGTGAAGCGCTGTCTAAGAGAAGGTGCTATATCAGATAAGAATCAGCCTGGAAAATTTCAGGACTTTATTATACTAGTACAGTCCTCTTATTTATATTAGTGAAACTATTGATCGATATATTAATTCTTTCTCCCATTCATGGGCGTAGGTTAGAAGCTGTTCCAATCTGTTGAGACCCTCAAGAAGAAAGTAATTTAGATTATAATAGTGTAGGAGTGTTGCGTGACAAATTTAATTTAGTACATAAGATAATTGAACGCTTAAAAAAAATGTGTCTTTTTTACGGGTGAGCCGGAAGCTGTAAATAAGGGCAGACTAATACCAAGGACAAATGCTAAATGACCGCGAATCACGGAACATTGTGACACTAGGTAAAATACTGGAAATATCCAGATCCACAAGGTGTGAGGAAATGGTCGCGTGTTGAGGGACACTTTGGAATTAGTGATGCAGTGTATAACAGTGCAGTGAATGACTCCCCAAGGGGCACTGCAAGAATATTTAAAGAGCTAACAAGAGGATCCTGAAGAGATACGGTCATCGAAATTGACGAGGTTTGGTAAGATCCCATCGAATCAACGTCAACCATAGACAGAAGTTAAGGAAAAGCAAAGAAGACAAGGAGGTGAGCTGCTGCCAAGATGCTTGCTATTATCTGATCATACTTGAATGGTATACAAACCGACAAGATGATAATTAGACACATGTGCAACATCTGGGTG
>WNWK01038736.1:0-17790 GCA_009830355.1 Cherax destructor | reverse complement strand
CCCTTTTTATATATCTCCATTTTGCCATTTTCCAGGTAGATCTGTCTGTGACTGATAAAGCTCACTGCGTAGGCGAAACGTTGTCAATAAAGGATCACATTATACTGCTTATGTGTTTATTTTTCCATTGTGTCGGTATTTTATACCATTTTTTTCCCATTGAAAATTAGGTTGAACAAATATTCTGTTAGTGGGATGGAATGTGAAGGACCTGCCTAGAATGGGCCAACAGGCCTGCTACAGTGTTCCTCCTTTCTTATGTTCTTCACAATCCATCCCACTAGCAGAATATTTGCCCACCCCAATTTTCAATGCTACCCAAGCAATAAGCTTTGATAATTCTATTTATTCACGTGCTAAAACCTTGGATAGTTTAAAATTTGAGTTGGATAAATACATGAGTGAGAGGGGTTGGATTTGAGTGGGACTTGTACGTGAGTAAATAGAATTATCAAAAGTTATTTTTGGGCAGCGTTTATTCTGTTAGTGGTTTGGGATTTGTGAAGGATCTGCCTAGTATGGGCCAACAGGCCTATTGCAGTGTTCCTCCTTTCTTATGTTCTTATGACTGAGAGGGGTTGATGTGAGTGGACTTGTACATGAGTAAATAGAATTATCAAAGCTTATTGCTTGGGTAGCATTGAAAATTGAGTTGCGCAAATATTCTGTTAGTGTGATGGATTGTGAAGGACTCAGTAGTATGGGCCAACAGGCCCATAAGAAAGGAGGAACACTGCAGTAGGCCTGTTGGCCTATATTTGGCAGGTCCTTCACATATCCAATCCACTGACAGAATAAACCCCTACCCAAGCAATAAGCTTTGATAATTCTATTTACTCACGTGCCAGTCCCTACCTAAATTTGAAACTACCTAAGGTTTTAGCTTCGATAGGACCTTGGGTAGCTTTAAAAGAGATTGGACAAATATGAGTGGGAGGAGCATGTATGTATATACAATACATGTATGTATTTTACGATGTTTTCATGTGTTTTATGATTGTTTGTGTTTCAATAGGTTAAGTAAGCAGTATTGTTAGGCTAAGTAAATAACATAAGAACATAAGAAAGGAGGAACACTGCAGCAGGCCTGTTTTGGGCCCCTACTAGGCAGGTCCTTCACAATCCGTCCCACTAACAGAACACATGCTCAACCCAATTTTCAATGCTACCCAAGAAATAAGCTTTGACAATTCTACCCACTCATGGAGTCCCACTCAAATCCAACCCCTCACTCATGAATTTATCCAACCTAAATTTGAAACTACCCAAGGTCCTAGCTTCAATAACCCTACTAGGCAGACTGTTCCACTCATCAACTACCCTATTTCCAAACCAATACTTTCCTATATCCTTTCTAAATCTAAACTTATCTAACTTGAATCCATTATTGCGGGTTCTCTCTTTGGGGAGATATCCTCAAGACCTTATTTATATCCCCTTTTTTAATACCCATTTTCCACTTGTATACCTCGATCATGTCTCCCTCATTCTACGTCTTACAAGTGAATGTAATTTTAGGGTCTTCAATCTTTCTATGCTATGTATTAATTTAGTCATTCTACGCTGAATGTTTTCTAACGAATTTATGTCCATTCTGTAATATGGAGACCAAAACTGAGCTGCGTAATCTAGGTGAGGCCTTACTAATGATGTATAAAGCTGAAATATAACCTCTGGACTTCTGTTGCTAACACTTGATATAAATCCCAGTAATCTATTTGCTATTATTATATTTCCTACAATATATTTGTGCACCAAACATTCGCGATTTTCAATATTCTCGAGGCTCTTTATCCCCTAACCCTCGTGAATGTGGAGGGAGACCTGTAATTATTTTTGTTAATTTTTTTGGGTGGGGGGAACGGATTAATTGTATTTACATTAATTCATATGAAAAATATTTTTTTGTTTTTTAATCCGAGCTTCTGGAACGGATTAGGGGATAACCGGGGGGTCCTCTGTATTAGTATTATTACTATGGCATTAAGACTAGGGGGGACACTCTTAGTGAATGAGAAAAAGGCATGTTTATATGCTATTTTAACGTGTTTCTTTATAATTTTGAAGAAACTATCATAGATGGATTAATGAAAATGTCTATATTAACCTAAAATAAGACCTTTAATATATACTCAAGTGTGAAATTTTTACAAAAGAGTTTTATGAACGATGAGCGGCCCAGGCGGAAGCGCCTGGTATGGACGTTTTCCCCAAGTGGATGTATAAAACCCGGGGAAAAATTTGGAAAAAAGAGGTTGAAATTCAATTGTATGATATCCGGACCATTTGGGAAAACTAGGCCCCCCGTTTTTAAAATTGGGTAAGCCCTCATATTAATAATAGAGTAAAATATTCAAATTTGTAATCTACCACTCTTCACCTGTCTAGACTTAAGTAGTCTATAAGTTTTGGGAAAAAATCTGCCCGAAATGCCTTTGCACGACAGTGGCTTTCTTTGCACCAACGTTATGAAATAAAAACACATATTGTAACAGAAGAAAAAAAAATTTTTTGATTTTATTTTATTTTAATTGAAATGTTCAGTCAATTAAGAACTATGTCTGCCAATTGTTTTACTGGACATAGAACCCCCAATAAAACAGACTTAGTCCCCTTTGTTTGATGAATGACGACATACGGGGAACCCCCCAAGGGGGCCAAAACCCGATCCAGGAGGCTGTTAAAGTGCTGTTACCAAAAATTTTTTTTCCCCAAAAGGAATAATGTAAATTAGATTAGTCTGTTTCCCCCCCCCAAAAATACATTTAAAAATTTTTACTATAAAAAAATTAACTAATTGTTTTTGGGGGAGGTCCAAAACTCGGGGGCCCCCAAAATTGTAAAAAAAAAAAAACCAATTTCAACATGCTTTGATATCTGTTTTATTACACCATGGTTTTGTGTGGTTGGGTTTGGGGGGTTCCCCTAACTGTTTTTAAAAAACCCAAGATTTGCCCCCCTTCACGCTTTGGGAAATTTTTTTTATTGTTACGAGATGTACGAAGTGAATCCCCACAGGGCCCCCAAAGGCCCCTCGCCCCCTGCAACCAAAATTTGGGGTAAAATTTCACTTTGTGTGCATTGCACACACACACACCCAAGGAAAAGTCGTAAATTTTTGGGGGGAAGGGCAAAAAGACTGCCAATTACAGTCGGGGGGCCAAGACTACAAACCTCAAAAAAAGGAAAAAAAAGATCTTGGGTGAGTATAACCCCGGGACATATCCCCTTTGGGGGCATATCAACCAAATAACTGCTGAAATAGGGGCACCTAGCAAACCTAATAACAGCCCCCCCGAAACTCAATGGGAAACGTTCCCCGGGAAACCCCGGGACACCATGTATGTTAGGCCCATATTGGAGATGAAGACCAGTTTGGAAAAACCCCCCCATACCCAAACACAAAAAACTAGAGAAAGTGCAAAGGTTTTCAACAAGACCAGTTCCGGAGCGAAGGGGGGGGTCCCCGGAGGGAGATTAAGAGAAATTGACCTGACGACACTGGGGGGCAGGGAGATAGGGGGGAAAAAATGATAACGACATTTTAAAATACTGAGAGGAATCGAAAGGTGGACAGAGACAGGATGTTCCAGAGATGGGACACCCCCAAAAAGGGGCCCGGGTTTGGGAAATTGAAATTTTATGAATCACGGGGGTGTTAGGAAGAATTTTTAAACACAGAGTTGTCGGGGAATAAAACCCAAGTGATGTAGTGGGGGGCAAGGCAGGACCCCTACAATTTTAAGAAGGGGGGAAAAACTCAGGAGAGGAAGAGTGACCAGAGGGGCCCAAAAGGGGAAAAGTCGGGGGGCCCGGAGGGGTTTTCCCCCCCTACAACCACAGTTGGGGGGTAATTTTCGCATGGGCTGCTCACACACACATACAAACCGGAAAAAAATAAAGGGGGAAAAAAAAAAAAAGGGGGAGCTGGGACGTAGAAGCCCTAACAGACCACGCGGGCCCCAGGGAAAGTTTAAAAAGGGGAAAAACAGGCCAAGGGGGAAGGGGGTAAAAAAAAGTGAAGAGATTAAAAAAGGTTTTGTAAAAGGGGGGGAATAAAACCCAAAAAATTAATAAGGGGCAGGCAGTGGGGGAATGAAAGAGAAAGATCGTCTTTGTTTTTGGGCCCCCGGGGTGGGAAGGGGGGAAAATTATGAAGAAGAAAGGGCGGGGGGGAAAAAAAACAATTGAAAACATCATGAAAGCAATGAAAAAATGGCAAAGGGCCCCCCGCTTAAAATTTTTTAGAATAGGGGGGTTTGGAAGAGGAAAAACCCGGGGCCGGTTTTGTTTTTCCCCAAAGGGAGAATTGACTCAAACGGGGTCCCAGGAAAAAGGGGGGACTAAGGGGTATATCAGAGTCCCAGGGTGTACCCCCCCCGGGCAGAACAAAAGGGGAAAAAAGACGGGGAAAATGAAAGAGAGGGTACAGAGAAAAAAAGGGGGAAAGAGAGAGGGCGGAGAACCCGGGCTCAGGAAACCCCCAAATACAATCACCTTCAGATGCCCCCAACCTGGAAAACCCCCCCAAGCAGCCAAACAACCCCCCCCAAAACACCCATGCCATACCCAATGTTTCCCCCCCATTACAAATCCCCCCTTCCCCCAACCACCCATATTTCCCCCCAAAAGGTCCACACTTTCCCCCGCCCCAAGTCCCCCCTTTTTACGGATTAAAAAAAAAATTGAAGGTTTGGATAAAACGATTTATAACAAAAAAAAGTGAAAGTGGCATGAAAGAAAAAAAAGGGGAAATCCCCAAACATAATAGCACCCCCCGAAACGAAACTGACCAGGATGATAACAGATGCAATCTTTTCCACCTGGTTATCAAATCCCAGGAAAGATAGAGGGAGCAGAGGGGAGGAGGAGTTGCACTGCTCTTTAAGAACCGGTGGGGATTTAGGGAAGTGGAAGGAATGGATGGAATGGGCAAAGGAACAATTCAGTCTGAGTGCCTAAGGTGGTAATTGCTGTGAATTACAACCCACCACAGAACTGCAGAAGGTCAAGAGAAAATACGACGAGAGCAACAGAGCAATGGTAGACACACTAGCCGAGGTGGCCAGAAGAGCCCACATGGGGAGAGCAAAGTTACTAGTTATGGGTGATTTCAATCACAAGGAAATTGACTGGGAAAACCTGGAGCCCCATGGAGGTCCTGAATCATGGAGAGCCAAGATGATGGATGTGGTACTGGAAAACCTCATGCATCAACATGTTAGAGACACTACCAGAGAGAGAGGTGATGATGATCCAGCAAGACTGGACCTAGTATTCACTTGAGTAGTTCGTTATCAAGGATATCATGTATGAAAGGCCCCTTGGAGCTAGTGATCATTTGGTTCTGCGTTTTGATTATATAGTTGAGCTACAAGTGGAGAGGGGAGCAGGAATAGGAAGGGAGAAATGAAACTACAAAAGGGGTGACTACACAGGCATGAGGAACTTCCTACAAGATGTTCAGTGGGAGAGAGAATTGGCAGGAAAACCAGTAAAAGAAATGATGGAATATGTGACAACCAAATGCAAAGAGGCAGAGGAGAGGTTTGTCCCCAAAGGAAACAGAAGTACCGGGAAGACCAGAACGAGTCCTTGGTTCACCCAAAGGTGTAGGGAGGCAAAAACTAAGTGCACTAGAGAATGGAAAAAGTACAGAAGACAAAGGACCCAGGAAAATAAAGAGATTAGCCGAAGAGCCAGAAACGAATATGCACAGGTAAGAAGTGAGGCTCAGCGACAATACGAAAATGATATAGCATCAAAAGTCAAGTCTGAACCAAAGCTGTTGTACAGCCACATCAGGAGGAAAACAACAGTCAAGGACCAGGTAATCAGGCTGAGGAAGGAAGGTGGGAGTTCATAAGAAACGACCAAGAGGTATGTGAGGAGCTCAACATGAGATTAAATAAATATTTACAGAGGAGACAGGAAAGACTCCAGGAATTCAGAATAGGGAGGTATACCAACAAGTGCTGGATGAAGTACACACAACCGAGGAGGAGGTGAAGAAGCTGTTATGTGAACTCGATACCTCAAAAGCGGTGGGATCTGACAACATTTCTCCGTGGGTCCTTAGAGAGGAGCAGAGATGTTAGGTGCCACTAACAAAAATCTTCAACACATCCATTGAAACTGGGCAACTACCTGAGGTGTGGAAGATGGCAAATGTAGTCCCAATTTTTAAGAAAGGAGACAGACACGAGGCATTAAACTACAGACCTGTGTCACTGACGTGTATAGTATGCAAAGTCATGGAGAAGATCATCAGGAGGAGAGTGGTGGAGCACCTAGAAAGACACAAGCTTATAAACGACAACCAGCACGGTTTCAGGGAAGGAAAATCCTGTGTCACAAACCTACTGGAGTTTTATGGCAAGGTAACAGAAGTAAGACACGAGAGAGGGTGGATAGACAGCATTTTCTTGGACTGCAAGAAGGCGTTCGACACAGTTCCTCACAAGAGGTTAATGCAAAAGCTAGAGGATCAGGCACACGTAACAGGAAAGGCACTGCAATGGATCACAGAATATCTGACAGGGAGGCAACAATGAGTCATGGTACGTGATGAGGTGTCAGAGTGGGCACCTGTGACGAGTGGGGTTCCACAAGGGTCAGTCCTAGGACCTGTACTGTTTTTGGTATATGTGAATGACATAACGGAAGGGATAGACTCAGAAGTATCCCTGTTTGCAGATGATGTGAAGTTAATGAGAAGAATTAAATCAGTTGAGGATCAGGCAGGACTACAAAGAGACCTAGACAGGCTACAAGCCTGGTCCAGTAAATGGCTACTTGAATTTTACCCTGCCAAATGTAAAGTCATGAAGATCGGGGAAGGGCAAAGAAGACCGCAGACAGAGTATAATCTAGGTGGCCAAAGACTGCAAACCTCACTCAAGGAAAAATATCTTGGGGTGAGTATAATACCGAGCACATCTCCTGAGGCACACATCAATCAGATAACTGCTGCAGCATATGGGCGGCTGGCAAACCTAAGAATAGCGTTCCAATACCTCCATAAGGAATCGTTCAAGACTCTGTACACCATATACGTCAGGCCAATACTGGAGTATGCAGCACCAGTTTGGAACCCACACCTGGTCAAGCATGTCAAGAAATTAGAGAAAGTGCAAAGGTTTGCAACAAGACTAGTCCAGGAGCTAAGGGGATTTTCCTACGAAGAAAGGTTAAGGGAAATCGGCCTGACGACACTAGAGGACTGGAGGGTTAGGGGAGACATGATAATGACATAAAAAATACTGCGAGGAATAGATAAGGTGGACAGAGACAAGATGTTCCTGAGAGGGGACACAGAAACAAGGGGTCACAGTTGGAAGTTGAAGACTCCTATGAGTCAAAGGGATGTTAAGAAGTATTTCTTCAGTCATAGAGTTGTCAGGAAGTGGAATAGCCTAGAAAGTGACGTAGTGGTGGCAGGAACCATACATAGTTTTAAAATGAAGTTTGATAAAGCTCATGGAGCAGGGAGAGAGAGAACCTAGTAGCTATCAGTGAAGAGGTGGGGCCAGGAGCTATGACTCGACCCCTGCAACCACAAATAGGTGAGTACACACACACATGCATACATATACAGTGGAACCCCGGCTTACGATGCTATCATCTTACGTTATTTTCGGTAACCGATATTTATAACGTAAGAAATTTGTTTGTGACTTACGATGTTTGCTTCGTTTACCGACATTCGTCCGGACCTGTCCGCTGCGCCCACTGAGCGCCCCAGGAGCGCAGTGCTATGTTTACAAGCGGGCGACCACCCACCACACCCACGCATTCATACCAGTATATTGTCATTATTCACTGCTGTTTTTAGTGCTTGCAACTGCTAAATAAGCTACCATGGGTCCAAGGAAAGATCCTAGTGCTAAGCCTGTGGCAAAGAGTAACAGAAATATATGTACGATAGAAGTGAAGAAGGAGATAATAGAAAAATATGAAAGTGGAGTGCGTATCAGTGAGCTAGCCAGGCTGTATGGTAAACCCTATTCTACCATCGCTACCATTGTGGATAAGAAATATTCAAGTAAAATCAAGGAAGCTGTTGTTGCAAAAGGTGCATCTGTGATCACAAAACAGAGACCACAAGTGCTGGAAAATGTGGAAAGGTTGTTGTTGGTGTGGATCAACGATAAACAGTTAGCAGGAGATACTGTTTCGGAGGGAATAATATGTGAAAAAGCAAGGCAGTTGCATGATGATCTCCTTAAGAAAATGCCTGCAACGAGTGCTGAAGTGAGCGAATTTAAAGCCAGCAGAGGCTGGTTTTACAAATTTAAGAATCGAAGTGGCATACATAGTGTTGTGAGGCATGGTGAGGGAGCCAGTTGTGACAAAAGTGCGGCTGAAAAATATGTTCCTGAATTCCAGGAGTACCTAGAGGCTGAACAATTCCTCCCCAACAAGTGTTTAATTGTGATGAAACAGGCCTGTTTTGGAAGAAAATGCCCAACAGGACCTACATTACTCAGGAGGAAAAGGCACAGCCAGGACATAAGCCTATGAAAGACAGGCTAACTTTGATGCTGTGTGCCAATGCCAGTGGTGATTGCAAAGTGAAGCCTTTACTGGTGTATCTTTTGAAAATCCCGAGTGTTTGGCAGATGCGGTGTCAGCAAGTCTAACTTGTGTGTGATGTGGAAGTCTAACAAAAGGCTTGGGTCACAAAGGACATTTTCTTAGATTGGTTCAATGAAGTGTTTGGCCCCAGTGTGAAGAAATATCTATTGGACAATAATTTGCCACTTAAGTGCCTCCTGATAATGGACAATGCTCCTTGTCATCCTCCAAACTTGGTAGAGAAAATTGTGGAGGAGTTTAAATTCATCAAAGTGAAGTTCTTGCCCTAATACCACTCCTCTCCTCCAGCCCATGGACCAGCAGGTCATTTCCAACTTTAAAAACTCTATACCAAAGCAATGTTTCAAAAGTGCTTTGATGTGACCACAGACATGAACATAACCCTAAGAGAATTTTGGAAAAAACATTTCCATATGCTGCATTGTGTACACCTTATAGGTAAGGCTTGGGAGTGAGTGACTACCAGGACTTTGAACTCTGCCTGGAGAAAATTGTGGCCAGACTGTGTCCTAGAGAGGGATTTTGAAGGTTTTGGGGCTGAGCCTCAGAACCCTGAGCCTGAGCCTGAGCCTGTTTTGGAAGAAATTGTGGAATTGGGCAAGTCTTTGGGGTTAGAGGTGAGTGGTGACGATGTGGAACAGTTGGTGGAGGAGCACAAGGAAGAGCTAACCACTGAAGATCTGCAAGAGCTTCAACAGCAACTGGAACAAGAGAGCAGAGGTCAGGACAATGGTTCAGAGGAGGAGGTGGAGGTGGAACAAAAATGGAAGAATGTGCCTTCTTCAAGGATTAGGAGATCTGTGCCAAATGGAGTGATGTGCAAGCATTTATGGATGAATATCACCCTAACCATGCTGTTGCAGGCCGTGCTGGCAACCTGTACAATGACACAGTGGTGTGTCATTTCAGGGATGTGTTAAAGAATCGCCAGACACAGATCTCCCTGGACAAATTTGTTGTTAGAAAGAGGTCTAGTGACTCTCAAGCTGGTCCTAGTGGCATTCAAAGAAAAAGGGAAGTAACCCCAGAAAAGAACTTACCACCTGCAGTGTTAATGGAAGGGGATTCCCCTTCCAAACACTAGCATACTACTCCACCTTCTCCCCTCCTCCCGTCCTCCACACATCAACAACTCTTCAATAAATGTAAGTGACATGTTATTGTAAAATATTTGCATGTATTTATGTATTCTTTATTCAATTATGTATTATTTAATGTCCAAAAGTTCTAAAAAATATTTTATTTAACTACTTTTGGAAGTCTTGGACGGATTAAATTTATTTCCATTATTTCTTATGGGGAAAATTGATTCGTTTTACGATTGTTTCGCTTTAAAATATGCCCTCTCTGACGGATTAATATCGTAAGTCGGGGTACCACTGTACTCATACACACACACCTGGAGCTATGAATCAACCCCTGCAACTACAACTAGGTGAGTACACACACACACCCACACACACACACACCCACACACACACACACACCCACACACACCCACACACACCCACACACACCCACACACACCCACACACACCCACACACACCCACACACACCCACACCCACCCACACCCACAGAGATGTTAGGAAGTATTTCTTCAGTCACAGAGTTGTCGGGAAGTGGAATAGTTTAGGAAGCGATGTAGTGGAGGCAGGCTCTATACATAGCTTTAAGCAGAGGTATGATAAAGCTCATGGCGCAGGGAGAGTGACCCAGTAGCGGCCAGTGAAGAGGCGGGGCCAGGAGCTTTGACTCGACCCCTGCAACCACAACTAGGTGAGTGAGTACACACACACACACACACACACACCCACACACACACACACATCTGTATACCATATACGTCAGGCCCATACTGGAGTATGCAGCACCAGTTTGGAACCCACACCTGGTCAAGCACGTCAAGAAATTAGAGAAAGTGCAAAGGTTTGCAACAAGACTAGTCCCAGACCTAAGGGGATTGTCCTACAAAGAAAGGTTAAGGGAAATCGGCCTGACGACACTAGAGGACAGGAGGGTTAGGGGAGACATGATAACGACATATAAAATACTGCGAGGAATAGATAAGGTGGACAGAGACAAGATGTTCCAGAGAGGGGACACAGAAACAAGGGGTCACAATTGGAAGTTGAAGACTCCTATGAGTCAAAGGGATGTTAGGAAGTATTTCTTCAGTCATAGAGTTGTCAGGAAGTGGAATAGCTTGGAAAGCGACATAGTGGAGGCAGGAACCATACATAGTTTTAAGACTAGGTTTGATAAAGCTCATGGAGCAGGGAGAGAGAGGACCTAGTAGCAATCAGTGAAGAGGCGGGGCCAGGAGCTATGACTCGACCCCTGCAACCACAAATAGGTGAGTACAAATAGGTGAGTACACACACACACACATACACACGCGCGTTAGAGTGTAGTGGGACACAAGGCTCCGAGAATCTTAGTGTTTTTAGGGCATGCATTAGCTCCTAGAGAGGCCAGTGGTAGTGACAGGGTCAGTGAACAACCCTACAAGTGATTAGCTAAAAAAAGGCAAGAGGAAGCCTGAAATTACACAAAATTTGAAAGTGCCAAATCGTTTGAGGCCTAGCAGGCACTGTTGCCACACGGGTACAAATACAGTGGTACCTCGGTTAACGATGGTCCCCAAACTCGTCCTTTTATTTAAGTTTATTTTTTTAAATGCTTTTGTAAGTGTATTTTTGGGGGTCTAAAAGGACTAGTCTATGTTACATTATTCCTTATGGGGATAAATTCGTTTGGTAATGGCACTTGAACAGCATTCTGGAACGAAAAAATATCGTTAACCGAGGTACCACTGTATATATACGAAGTACAAAGCGAGTGACGAAAGTCAAAAGGTCAAGAGTTAAGAGAGGTTGGTTAACAAGCAAAATGTGGGGTAGCATACAGCGAGAGTGACGAAGTTAACAAGAAAACGAAGAAAAGAAAAAACAAAAATATATAACCAGGGAAGGTGGCAGGCAGTAGGCCTCCAAGAAGTGGTGACATCATAGCAGGTTGGGTGTCATTATAAATAAGTGTAACGTACCAAAAGTGAAGAGTAATTTACAAAAGTGAAAATACTTGAGGAACGTGTGGTGTATGAGTATAAATGGATATACTTTATCATGGGTGAAGGATTTCGAAGAAAGTCTTAGAGGTCAATGCAGTATGACAACAAGGAGGCAGAAGCAGCAACTTGTCCACCACTCCACTGCCAGCCAGCAGCAAGTACACTCGCCTAGTTTGGTTGCATGTTGTGTCAGAAGTACTGGTCTCTGACACTGGTAGCTAAGGGTCACTCACTCCTGCCAGCTATTACCTGAATTAGAGTAAAAACAACATTGATAAGGTGGAGATAGGATTGATGAATGTGTGGGAAACTAGTGAGGGACATCAAACACACACACACACACACGGGTTCAGGCACTGTAGAGCTGAGTAGAGTATCATAATTTTTAGATTTATTAGTATTAGTAAATATAAGTAAATATAAATATAAGTATTAGTAAATAGAACTGAGGAGTATTTTCTGGGACACAAACATAGATGCGCGGGCATACAAACACACGCACAAGGGTTTCACACCTTCGGAAAGCTGTTATGACACACCCTCTCTCCCTCCCTCTTAAACCATATACACACACATACATACAATAATAATTCATACATACAATAATAATTCAACTGATAGTAATTTTAAGCACACATAGACAGCGACAAGGAAACCAAGGGATTGGGTACATTGGCAGTACATACATGGGTACATAAGGACAGTAGGATACATAACGACTCACGTGGATACACAGCCCCCCACCACCATACCCCTGCCTCTATCGCCTCCCCTCACTCATCCCCCTCTCCCTCTTCCCCTCCCTCTTCCCCTCCCAGACCTTTCCGCTCTTCCACCCACCCACTTCCCTACACTCTCACTCTACCTCTCACTCTACCTCGCACACTCCCTTGCCCCCTGACTACTTTCCCCCTGACTACTTTCCCCATCCCTCCCCCCCTTACACTCTCTCCCCCTCTCTTACACTCACTCTCACACACTCACATTCAATCTCTCCCTCTAACACACTATATCCCCATCTTTTTCTCCCCACCTCTCTCCCTATCTCTCTCTGTCTCCCTATCTCTCTTGTCTCCCCATCTCTCTCTCCCTCTCCCTCTCTCCATCCCCTCTCTCCCCTCTGTCCCCAGCTCTCCCTCCCTCCCCATCTCTCCTCTCTTCTTATCTCTCTTTCTCTACCCTTCCCTCCCCCTTCTCCTGGTCCCCGAATCCTCTCTCTCTCCCATCTCTGCATATCTCTCCTCCACCCTTCCCTCCCCCTTCTCCCTCTAGTCCCCAAATCCTCTCTCTCTCACCCCATCCCTCTCCCCATCTCTCCCTCCCCCATCTCTCCCTCTCTTCTTATCTCTCTTTCTCTACCCTTCCCTCCCCCCTTCTAGTCCCCAAATCCTCTCTCTCTCCCCACCTCTGCATATCTCTCCTTCTCCACCCTTCCCTCCCCCTTCACCCTCTAGTCCCCCAAATCCTCTCTCTCTCTCTCCCCATCTCTATCTGTTTCCCTTCTCTAGTCCCCTAAATCCCCCTCTCTCTCTTTCTCTACCTCTCCCCTTCCTCTTTCACTCCCCCAAAAAATGGTAGGGACTCGCAGGACCCAGGGACTAGAGGAGAATGGCTCTGGTAAGGAAGAATGGATGGAAGAGCAGTGCAAAAGGATGGAATGAGAGTGGGAGAGAAAACTGGGAGAGCTTTCTGCAAAAATGGAGAGAGAGCTTTCTGTGAAACTGGAAAAGAGGTTGGAGGAGGAGAAGAAGATTGGGAGTCACAAGCTGAAGATGCAGTAGCCAGGATAAGGGGCCTAGAAGATAAGGTAAACAGGCTGAAGCAGGTTACAGGGGTATTGACCAGTAAAGACACAGCATCAAGGAGGCCCATCGGGAAGGAAGGAGATATAACTTACGCTACGGCCATATCTGCCTACCAAGCAGGGCCAAGGAGCGAAGGGGGTGAGCAGCTGAGAGCAGGTGGAGAGGGGAATAGGGCAAATGCAGAGAAACGATCATGCCACCAAGAGTGACAGGAAAAAAAAGGGAGAAACAGGAACCTGAGCTGCAGAGGGAAAGGCAATGGGAGGAGGAGAGGGCAAAGGCAGTGTTTATTCATGGGCTGAAGGAGAGAGAGGGAAGGACACACACTGAAAGACAGCAGGCAGAAAGAAAGGAGATTGAGAGCATACTCAAAGAAATATGCGAAGAAGACATATCTGAGATTGTAAATTTTCAGAGAATAGGGGGGTACTCAAAGGGGAGAAAACGACCGCTCAAGCTGATTCTTAGGACAGAAACAGAGAGGGACAGAATCCTTCAAGAGAAACCATATTGAAGGAAATGGAAGAATACAGGAGGGTGTTCCTAGACAGAACAAAAACAGAACGACAACAGCTAAGTGAGAGGGCACAAAGGAGAAAGGAGCGAGGAGGAGAGACAAGGACAGAATCAGTAGAGGACAACCAGAGCAGGGCAGAGCAACAAGAACAAGCACACAGAGAACCATCCCAAACACCCAACAACCAAACACACTATCCCAACACAAACTACAACCCACACTCACAGCCCCCACCAAACACTCCACTATAGAATCCTACAGTACACTGCCAGGTCCCCCACCCTCACAGACCCCCAAAACACAGTATTAGAGGGGAAATTGAAGGTATGGTACACCAATGCTGATGGAATAACAAATAAGTGGGAGGAGTGGCACGAAAGAGTCAAAGAGGCATCACCGGACATAATAGCTCTCACAGAAACCAAGCTCACAGGTATGATAACAGATGCCATCTTTCCAATGGGATACCAGATCCTGAGGAAAGACAGAGGGAACAGAGGGGGTGGAGGAGTGGCACTGCTGATCAAAAACCGATGGGATTTTGATGAGCTGGAGAGAGGAGACAGAGAAGCTGGGGATTACATAGTAGGGATGCTACAGTCTGGAGGTCCCAAGGTGGTAATTGCAGTGATGTATAACCCACCACAGAACAGCAGGAGGCCAAGGCAAGAGTATGATGAGAATAACAGCGATGATGAACACACTGGCAGAAGTGGCCAGAAGGGCTCATGTGAGCAGGGCGAAGCTACTGATCATGAGTGACTTCAACCATAAGGAAATTGATTGGGAGAACTTAGAGCCACATGGGGGCCAAGAAACGTGGAGGGCTAAGATGCTGGAGGTGGTACTGGAAAAATCTCATGTACCAACACGTAAGGGACACTACCAGAGAGAGAGGAGAGGACGAACCAGCGAGACTGGACCTAGTATTCACCCAGAGTAGTGCAGATATTGGGGACATCACACATGAAAGCCCCCTTGGGGCCAGTGATCATATGGTTCTAAGTTTCGAATACATAGTAGAGTTACAAGTGGAGGGGGAAGCAGGAAGGGCTGCACGAATGAAGCCAAACTACAAGAAAGGTGACTATGTGGGCATGAGGAACTTCCTGCACGGAGTTCAGTGGGACAGAGAGATGGCAGGGAAGTCAGTAGACGAGATGATGGAATATATGACAACAATTTGCAAGGAAGCTGAGGAGAGGTTTATACCCAAGGGTAACAGGAGAAGCGAAAAAGACAGGATGAGCCCATGGTTCACCCAAAGGTGCAGGGAAGCCAAAACCAAGTGTGAAAGGGAATGGAAGAGGTACAGAAGGCAAAGAACCCCGGAGAATAAGGAGAGCAGTCGTAGAGCCAGAAATGAATATGCACAGATCAGAAGGGAGGCCCAAAGACAGTACGAGAATGACATAGCAGCGAAAGCCAAATCTGACCCAAAGCTGCTGTACAGCCACATCAGGAGGAGAACAACAGTCAAGGGCCAGGTGATCAGGCTGAGGAAGGTAGGAGGGGAGGTCACAAGAAATGACCGTGAAGTGTGTGAGGAGCTCAACATGAGATTCAAAGAAGTGTTCACAGAGGAGATAGAAGGGCCTCCAGAAAGGAGGAGAGGTAGGGTACACCATCAAGTGCTGGACACAATACACACAACTGAGGAGGAAGTGAAGAGGCTACTAAGCGAGCTAGATACCTCAAAGGCGATGGGGCCGGATAACATCTCTCCATGGATCCTGAGAGAGGGAGCAGAGGAGCTATGTGTATCCCTAACAACGATCTTCAACACATCTATCGAAACAGGGCAACTACCGGAGGTATGGAAGACAGCAAATGTAGTTCCAATTTTTAAAAAAAGGAGACAGGAACGTAGCACTAAACTACAGATCAGTGTCACTGACATGTATAGTATGCAAGGTCATGGAGAAGATAGTCAGAAGAAGAGTGGTTGAGCACCTAGAAAGGAATGAGCTTATCAACGACGGCCAACATGGTTTCAGGGATGGGAAATCCTGTGTCACAAACCTACTGGAGTTCTACGACAGGGTGACAGCAATAAGACAAGAGAGAGAGGGGTGGGTAGATTGCATATTCTTGGATTGTAAGAAGGCATTTGACACAGTTCCACACAAGAGATTAGTGCAGAAGCTGGAGGACCAGGCAGGGGTAACAGAGAACGCACTACAATGGATTAGGGAATACCTGTCAGGAAGACAGCAGCGACTCATGGTACGTGGCGAGGTGTCAGAGTGGGCGCCGGTGACGAGCGGGGTTCCACAGGGGTCAGTCCTGGGACCAGTGCTGTTTCTGGTATTTGTGAACGACATGACAGAAGGAATAGACTCCGAAGTGTCCCTGTTTGCAGATGATGTGAAGTTGATGAGAAGAATTCAATCGGACGAGGACCAGGCAGAACTACAAAGGGATCTGGACAGGCTACAAGCCTGGTCCAGCAATTGGCTCCTGGAGTTCAACCCCACCAAGTGCAAAGTCATGAAGATTGGGGAAGGGCAAAGAAGACCGCAGACGGAGTACAGCCTAAGGGGCCAGAGACTGCAAACCTCAATCAAGGAAAAAGATCTTGGGGTGAGTATAACACCAGGAACATCTCCTGAGGCGCACATCAACCAAATAACTGCTGCAGCATATGGGCGCCTAGCAAACCTAAGAACAGCATTCCGACATCTTAATAAAGAATCGTTCAGGACCCTGTATACTGTGTACGTTAGGCCCATACTGGAGTATGCTGCACCAGTTTGGAACCCACACCTAGCCAAGCACGTGAAGAAGCTCGAGAAAGTGCAAAGGTTTGCAACAAGACTAGTCCCGGAGCTAAGGGGTATGTCCTACGAGGAGAGGTTAAGGGAAATCGACCTGACGACACTGGAGGACAGGAGAGATAGGGGGGACATGATAACAACATATAAGATACTGAGAGGAATTGACAAAGTGGACAGAGACAGGATGTTCCAGAGATGGGACACAGCATCAAGGGATCACAATTGGAAGTTGAAGACTCAGATGAATCATAGGGATTTTAGGAAGTATTTCTTCAGTCATAGAGTTGTCAATAAGTGGAACAATATGAAGAGTGATGTAGTGGAGGCAGGATCCACACTCTGCCTTGACAAAAACTGAAAGATAAACTGCAAATTACCCAGAACAAAATGGTAAGATTCATCCTGGGCCTGGGGCCAAGGAAACACGTAGGCCAGGGTGAATTACAACACTTGGATATGCTGAATATTGAAGACAGAGTAAAACAACTTAGGTTGAATCAAGTTTATAAAATTGCTCAGTGTTCAGAATATCTTGCTGCCAATTTTTTCAAGGCTGGAACCCAAAGCAATCATAGTATACTAGAGGGAGAGAGCACAACTTTGTAGTATCCACAGTCAGTGGCCAGGCTTCAAACACCTTTATTATACAGCAATAAAGGAATGGAACAGACTGCCTGCACATGTCAAAGCCAGTCATAGCATGAGCCAGTTCAAGAAAAGAGCCTAAAGGTACCTAATGAATGTAGCGACAGAAAGGGAGGAGAATGATTTTTAATTTTTTTTAGTTAATACACATGTAAATGTAAATAACTCATTTTACCTTATTCCTAGTGTATCTCCTTTATAGTATAATAATAAGATATTATCTCCTTTATAGTATAATAACGTATTAAAAGGACCCCAATGGAAATATGTAAGTCACTTCTGTTTTGGGTTATCTAGGTTCTCTACATATGCTTGCTATGTATGATAATCAATGTAACTGTATTTGTGTATACCTGAATAAACTTACTTACTTACT
>WNWK01038735.1:0-17790 GCA_009830355.1 Cherax destructor | reverse complement strand
GTGATATACCAGGAGGAATACAGTGGTGATATACCAGGAGTGATACAGTGGTGATATACCAAGAAGGATATAGAAGTGATATACCGGAGATACCGTGGTGAGATATATATATATATATATATATATATATATATATATATATTATTGTAACCACGAACGAGTTGTATTGAATCAATAACAACACTGCGACTAGACGAGGATTCGAACCCATGTCGTTTTGGCCCGCCGCATGGTGAGCGAAAATCACACATGACGCTCTAACCCACAGGACCATGCAATCGTACAATAATCACGCACCCAGCAGAGCTAGGTGTTTTACCGTGATCGGAGGACATACGTTGGTGTGGGTGCCTGTGAGCTAATTTCATTCTACTCACCTTTTTTATATTATTGTGACCACGAACGAGTGGTATTGAATCAATAACAGAGGCATATTATTTGACAGAATGTTTCCTGAATATTCTAGAACGTTCTGGAACATCGGGTATTACCTGTTGACAAAATGAAGGAATTTATTCCTTCTATTTCATTAGTTAGAAGATTGTACACATTAGTTACATTCTGTATGTTGATGATCCACTATTGAAATGTAACTTCTTACGTCACATGACCTGTTAGAAGCTTAGGCTGGCTATTAACTATCTAATAGTTACTCTGTCTTCTGCTATCTGCAATCTGTGTGGCCTACCCCTCCTGATCTCATAGGGTGGGTGTGGGGTTCACCGGTGGTGGTTGGCATTCGGTCGGGCCTCCTCCCACATTCAGAGGAGATCCTCGCGGTGCCACCCTGCGCTACCTTACTCTGAAAACTTCCCCCAGTTTCTCTTGTTGCTGCCCTAAGATTTCCACTCCACGTGGTATGTTTGCATATATATATATATATATATATATATATATATATATATATATATATATATATATATATATATATATTGACTGTGAAACAGAAACCTGAAACTGTTTTACATGATGGTAGGATTGCTGGTTCTTTTTTTTTTCTGTCTCATAAACACGCTGGATAACAGGTATATATCTAGCTACTTCTACTTACACTTTAGGTCACACTACACTGGCATACACATGCATATATATACATACACACATCTAGGTTTTTCTTCTTTTTCTTAATAGCTCTTGTTCTTTTTATTTTCCTATTGTCCATGGGGAAGTGGAAAAGAATCTTTCCTCCGTAAGCCATGCGTGTCGTATGAGGCGACTAAGATGCCGGGAGCAATGGGCTAGTAACCCTTCTCCTGTACAAATCTACTAAAAACGAGAAGAAGAAAAACTTTATAAAATTGGGTTGTCTGAATGTGCGTGGATGTAGTGCGGATGATAAGAAAGAGATGATTGCCGATGTTATGAATGAAAAGAAGTTGGATGTCCTGGCCCTAAGCGAAACAAAGCTGAAGGGGTAGGCGAGTTTCAGTGGGGAGAAATAAATGGGATTAAGTCAGGAGTATCTAGAGAGTTAGAGCTAAGGAAGGGGTAGCAATAATGTTGAAGGATCAGTTATGGAAGGAAAAGAGGAATATAAATGTGTAAATTCAAGGATTATGTGGATTAAAATAAGGGTCGGATGCGAAAAGTGGGTCATAATAAGCGTGTATGCACCTGGAGAAGAGAGGAGTGTAGAGGAGAGAGAGAGATTTTGGGAGATGTTAAGCGAATGTATAGGAACTTTTGAACCAAATGAGAGAGTAATTGTGGTAGGGACCTAAATGCTAAAGTGGGAGAAACATGCAGAGAGGGTGTAGTAGGTAAGTTTGGGGTGCCAGGTGTAAATGATAATGGGAGCCCTTTGATTGAACTTTGTATAGAAAGGGGTTTAGTTATAGGTAATACATATTTTAAGAAAAAGAGGATAAATAAGTATACAAGATATGATGTAGGGCGTAATGACAGTAGTTTGTTGGGCTATGTATTGGTAGATAAAAGACTGTTGAGTAGACTTCAGGATGTACATGTTTATAGAGGGGCTACAGATATATCAGATCACTTTTTAGTTATAGCTACAGTGGGAGTAAAGGTAGATGGGATACAAGGAAAATAGAATCAGTAAGTAAAAGAGAGGTGAAGGTTTATAAACTAAAAGAGGAGGCAGTTAGGGTAAGATATAAACAACTATTGGAGGATAGATGGGCTAGTGAGAGTGTAGGCAATGGGGTCGAAAATGTATGGGGTAGATTTAAAAATGTAGTGTTAGAGTGTTCAGCAGAAGTTTGTGGTTACAGGCGAGTGGGTGGGGGGGAAGAGGAGCGATTGGTGGAATGATGATGTAAAGAGAGTAGTAAGGGAGAAAAAGTTAGCATATGAGAGGTTTTTACAAAGTAGAAGTGATGCAAGGAGGGAAGAGTATATGGAGAGAAAAAGAGAAGTTAAAAGAGTGGTGAAGCAATGTAAAAAGAGAGCAGATGAGAGAGTGGGTGAGATGTTATCAGCAAATTTTGTTGAAAATAAGAAAAGTTTTGGAATGAGATTAATAAGTTGAGGAAGCCTAGAGAACAAATGGATTTGACAGTTAAAAATAGGAGAGGAGAGTTATTAAATGGAGAGTTAGAGGTATCGGGAATATGGAGAGAATATTTTGAGGATTTGTTAAATGTTGATGAAGACAGGGAAGCTGTGATTTCGTGTGTAGGGCAAGGAGGAATAACATCTTGTAGGAGTGTGGAAGAGCCAGTTGTGGGTGTAGGGGAAGTTCGTGAGGCAGTGGGTAGAATGAAAGGGGTAAGGCAGCTGGGATTGATGGGATAAAGATAGAAATGTTAAAAGCAGGTGGGGATATAATTTTGGAGTGGTTGGTGCTATTATTTAATAAATGTATGGAAGAGGGTAAGGTACCTAGGGATTGGCAGAGAGCGTGTATTGTTCCTTGTATAAAGGCAAAGGGGACAAAAGAGAGTGCAAAAATTATAGGGAATAAGTCTGTTGAGTGTACCTGGTAAAGTGTATGGTAGAGTTATTATTGAAAGAATTAAGAGTAAAACAGAAAGCAGGATAGCAGATGAACAAGGGGCTTTAGGAAAGGTAGGGGTGTGTAGACCAAGTGTTTACAGTGAAACATATAGGTGAACAGTATTTGGATAAGGGTAAAGATGTTTTTGTGGCATTTATGGATTTGGAAAAGGCGTATGATAGGGTAGATAGGGGGCAATGTGGCAGATGTTGCAGGTGTATGGAATAGGAGGAAGGTTACTGAAAGCAGTGAAGAGTTTTTATGAGGATAGTGAGGCTCAGGTTAGAGTGTGGTAGGAGGGAAGGGGACTATTTCCCAGTAAAAGTGGGCCTTAGACAAGGATTGTGATGTCACCGTGGTTGTTCAATATATTTATAGATGGGGTTGTAAGAGAAGTGAATGCGAGGGTCTTGGCAAGAGGTGTTGGGCTAAAAGATAAAGAAGCAAATACAAAGTGGGAGTTGTCGCAGTTGCTTTTTGCTGATGACACTGTGCTTTTGGGAGATTCTGAAGAGAAGCTGCAGAGGTTGGTGGATGAATTTGGTAGGGTGTGTAAAGAAGAAAATTGAAAGTGAATATAGGAAAGAGTAAGGTGATGAGGATAACAAAAAGAATAGGTGACGAAAGATTAGATATCAGATTGGAGGGAGAGAGTATGGAGGAGGTGAATGTATTCAGATATTTGGGAGTGGACATGTCGGCGGATGGGTCTATGAAGGATGAGGTGAATCATAGAATTGATGAGGGGAAAAGGGTGAGTGGAGCACTTCGGAGTCTGTGGAGACAAAGAACCTTGTCCATGGAAGTAAAGAGGGAATGTATGAGAGTATAGTTATACCAACGCTCTTATATGGGTGTGAAGCATGGGTGATGAATGTTGCAACGAGGAGAAGGCTGGAGGCAGTGGAGATGTCATGTCTGAGGTCAATGTGGTGTGAATATAATGCAGAGAATTCGGAGTTTGGAAATTAGGAGGAGGTGCGGATTACAAAACGATTGTCCAGAGAGCTGAGGAGGGGTTGTTGAGGTGGTTTGGACATGTAGAGAGAATGGAACGAGACAGAGTGACTTCGAGAGTGTATAAATCTGTAGTGGAGGGAAGGCGGGGTAGGGGTCGGCCTAGGAAAGGTTGGAGGGAGGGGTAAAGGAAGTTTTGTGTGCGAGGGGCTTGGACTTCCAGCAAGCATGTGTGAGCGTATTTGATAGGAGTGAATGGAGGCATATGGTTTTTAATACTTGACGTGCTGTTGGAGTGAGCAAAGTAACATTTATGAAGGGATTCAGGAAACCGGCAGGCCGGACTTGAGTTCTGGAGATGGGAAGTACAGTGCCGGCACTCTGAAGGAGGGGTGTTAATGTTGCAGTTTTATAACTGTAGTGTAAAGCACCCTTCTGGCAAGACAGTGATGGAGTGAATGATGATGAAAGTTTTTCTTTTCGGGCCACCCTGCCTTGGTGGGAATCGGCCGATGTGTTAATAAAAAAAAAATATATATATATATAATATATATAATATATATATAATATATATATTATATATAATATATATATATAATATATATAATATATATATATATATATATATATATATATATATATATATATATATATATATATAGTCGTGCCGAAAAGGTAAAACTTGCAATTTTGGCTTAAATAGCAGCGCTCTTCTTGACGAATAAGGCAAGCGAAAATTTGTGTATCGAATAATTTCGCAAAAATCATTCTGACCCTAACGAAAAAAATATATTTTATTGTGTTTGTTTATTAAATTATTGTAAAGATATCTAAAATATTTTTAGTTGGATTAGGCTAAATCAAATTGCGCTTGTTATAATAAGGTTAGGTAAGTTTTCTAAGGTTCTTTTGGAACAAAATAATTATTTTTTACATTAACATAAATGAAAAAAATATATCTTTAAACGTATAAGAGCAATTTTTAGAAAAGACTTAATTTTAAACAAGTTCTTGCTAATTGACCAGTTTTACCTATTCTGCACGACATATATATACATGTACATTGTGTGGTCTCTTGAGGCGGGACAATGTGTCGTGGGGTCGAACCCTGGCCTGCCTTAGTTTGGTAAATGATTCAAAACAGCTTGTTTCGTGGTTTTATTGTTATATAGACTGCTTGTTGAGGCGATTATTCAAACAGGAGGAAGCTGAAATTAATCCTTGAGCATCCATTGCCACGAGTGTCCTCGCAACATGACTTATATTGTCTGTAGGATCGATGGTTGAGTGGATAAGGTGACATGTACATTGTGTGGTCTCTTGAGGTTGGACAATGTGTCGTGTTGTCGACCCTGGCCTACCGCAGTTTGGTAAATGATTCAAAACAACTTGTTTCATGGTTTCATTGCTCTAAATATATAAATATATATATATATATATATATATATATATATATATATATATATATATATATATATATATATATATATATATAATCGCAAGTCATTTCCAACCGAGGCAGGTTGAAATGACGTGTGACTGCCTTCTCGGAAATGTACTGACATCACAGCTCAGATGACCCTCAGCAATGGCAACATCCCCATCCTTTCTCCAGAGCGCAGGTTCTTTCCACCTGAAGGATTCAAATCATGCTAACAAGTTTTCCCTAAATACCTGTTTAACCTTTGTGCTTCCACTCTTATCACGCTTGCACATGCCTGTTAGATGTCAAAGCCACTAGCACTCAAACCTCCCTTATTATCTTCCCTCCTCCTTCCCTCAACTCCAGATTTATATGCCCTCCTAGTCACTCAATTTTGCTCCATGCTCATTAAATGCCCAAACCAACTCAACCCCTCACCCACTCTCTCAATAATACTTTTGGTAACCAAATAGCTAACCTCCAGGCACCTTCTGCTTCTCCAGGCACCTCCTGCTTCTCCAGGCACCTCCTGCTCCTCCAGGCACCTCCTGCTCCTCCAGGCACCTCCTGCTCCTCCAGGCACCTCCTGCTCCTCCAGGCACCTCCTGCTCCTCCAGGCACCTCCTGCTCCTCCAGGCACCTCCTGCTCCTCCAGGCGCTTCCTGCTCCTCCAGGCACCTCCTGCTCTTCCAGGCACCTCCTGCTTCTCCAGGCACCTCCTACTCTCTCTAACACCTCCTACTTCTCCAGGCACCTCCTGCTCCTCCAGGTACCTCCTGCTCCTCCAGGCACCTCCTGCTCCTCCAGGTACCTCCTGCTCCTCCAGGTACCTCCTGCTCCTCCTACTTCTCCAGGTAACTCCTACTCTTCCTAGTACGTCCTATTTCTCCGGGCACCTCCTACTCTTCATAACACCTCCTACTTCTCCAGGCACCTCCTGCCCCCCTCCAGTACACCTCCTACTTCTCCAGGCACCTCCCTGCCCTCCTCCAGGCACCTCCTACTCCTCCAGGCCCCTGCTCCTCCAGGCACCTCCTCCTCAGGACCTCTCTAGCACCTCTCTTCTCCAGGCACCTCCTACTCCTCCAGGCCCCTTGTGCTCCTCCAGGCACCTTCTGCTCCTCCAGGTATCTCCTGCTTCTCCAGGCAACTCCTGCTTCTCCAGGCAACTCCTGCTTCTCCAGGCAACTCCTGCTTCTCCAGGCAACTCCTGCTTCTCCAGGCAACTCCTGCTTCTCCAGGCAACTCCTGCTTCTCCAGGCAACTCCTGCTTCTCCAGGCAACTCCTGCTTCTCCAGGCAACTCCTGCTTCTCCAGGCAACTCCTGCTTCTCCAGGCAACTCCTGCTTCTCCAGGCAACTCCTGCTTCTCCAGGCAACTCCTGCTTCTCCAGGCAACTCCTGCTTCTCCAGGCAACTCCTGCTTCTCCAGGCAACTCCTGCTTCTCCAGGCAACTCCTGCTTCTCCAGGCAACTCCTGCTTCTCCAGGCAACTCCTGCTTCTCCAGGCAACTCCTGCTTCTCCAGGCAACTCCTGCTTCTCCAGGCAACTCCTGCTTCTCCAGGCAACTCCTGCTTCTCCAGGCAACTCCTGCTTCTCCAGGCAACTCCTGCTCCTCCTAGCACATCCTGCTCCTCCTAGCACATCCTACTTCTCCACGCACCTCCTACTTCTCCACGCACCTCCTGCTCCTCCAGGCACCTCCTGCTCCTCCAGGCACCTCCCGCTCCTCCAAGAACCTCCTTCTTCTCCAGGCACCTCCTACTCTTTCTAGCACCTCCTATTTCTCCAGGCACCTCCTACTCTTCCTAGCACCTACTTCTCCAGGCACCTCCTGCTCCTCCAGTTACCTCTTGCTCCTCCAGGCACCTCGCCTCCTAGCACCTCCTACTTCTCCAGGCACCTCCAACTACTCTTCCTAGCACCTCCTACTTCTCCAGGCACCTCCTACTTCTCCAGGCACCTCCTGCTCCTCCAGGCACTTCCTGCTCCTCCAGGCACCTCCTGCTCCTCCAGGCACCTCCTCCTCAGGCACCTCCTCTCTTCCAGGCACCTCCTGCTCTTCCAGGCACCTCCTGCTCTCAGGCACCTCCTGCCTCCAGGCACCTCCTGCTCCTCCAGGCACCTCCTGCTCCTCCAGGCACCTCCTGCTCCTCCAGGCACCTCCTGCTCCTCCAGGCACCTCCTGCTCCTCCAGGCCTCCTGCTCCTCCAGGCACCTCCTGCTCCTCCAGGCACCTCCTGCTCCTCAGGCACCTCCTGCTCCTCCAGGCACCTCCTGCTCCTCCGCTCCTCCTGCTCCTCCAGGCACCTCCTGCTCCTCCAGGCACCTCCTGCTCCTCCTGGCACCTCCTGCTCCTCCTGGCACCTCCTGCTCCTCCTGGCACCTCCTGCTCCTCCTGGCACCTCCTGCTCCTCCTGGCACCTCCTGCTCCTCCTGGCACCTCCTGGTTCCCTGAGAGCATTTCTCCAAAGGTCAGGTGTACCCCTCCTCTTTACTTGATCTAATTATTTTTTAACCATTCATTCCTCCTTCCTTTCTTTTTTTTCAGGTCCTTCGTTATCTCTCATAGATGCTCTTCGCAGGTTTTGTATCTCTAGTACCACGACAGCTATAGCCCTTCTTTCCCATTCCAGGTTTTCTACAGTTACTTTATATACCGTTTCTCAATCTGTTCGGGAAAATCTCTAAACGTTTTCTCCCATTGTTCTTCCATCCTGTAACTAAACCCAACTAACATCTCTTCTCTCTACTCACATCTTTTTACCTCCTCAGTTCCTCTTCCTCAACTGATTGTTTTTTTTAATTCCCATTTCTTCACGTGTATTGGTGAATGAGATGCTAGTCCTTGTTCTTGTCGTTATGAGGCCAGTCAGTTCTGTTCAGATCAGCTGAGCAGTATGTGTGTGTATGTGTGTGTGTACTCGCCTAATTGTACTCACCTAATTGTGGTTGCAGGGGTCGAGACTCGGCTCCTGGCCCCGCCTCTTCGCTGTCCGCTACTGGGTCTCTGCTCTCCCTGCTCCATGAGCTTTATCATACCTTGTCTTAAAACTATGTATGATTCCTGCCTCCACTATATCTTTCTCTAGACTATTCCACTTCCTGACTACTCTGTGGCTGAAGAAATGCTTCCTAACATCCCTTTGACTCATCTGAGTCTTCAGCTTCCAGTTGTGTCCCCTTGTTTCTGTGTTCCCTCTCTGGAACATCCTGTCACTGTCTACCTTGTCGATTCCCCGCAGTATTTTGTATGTCGTTATCATGTCTCCTCTGACCCTTCTTTCCTCCAGTGTTGTTAGTCCTATTTCCCTCAGCCTTTCTTCATAGGACAGATCCCCGAGTTGTGGAACTAACCTTGTCGCAAACCTTTGCACTTTCTCTAGTTTCTTTATGTGCTTGACCAGGTGTGGGTTCCAGACTGGTGCTGCATATTCTAGTATGGGCCTGACGTACACGGTGTACAGTGTCTTAAACGAGTCCTTGTTAAGGTAACGGAACGCTAATCTTAGGTTTGCCAGTCGCCCATATGCTGCCCCAGTTATCTGGTTGATGTGTGCCTCCGGAGACGTGCTTGGCGTTATACTCACCCCAAGGTCTTTCTCCTTTTCCGAGGTTTGTAGCCTTTGACCGCCTAGCCTGTACTCTGTCAGCGGTCTTCTTTGCCCTTCTCCGATCTTCATGACTTTGCATTTGGTGGGATTGAACTCGAGAAGCCATTTGCTAGACCAGATGTCAAGCTTGTCCAGGTCTGTTTGAAGTCCTGCTTGGTCCTCTTCGGATGTGATTCTCCTCATTAATTTCACATCATCTGCGAACAGAGACACTTCTGAGTCTATCCCATCTGTTATGTCATTTACATATACCAAGAATAACACTGGTCCTAGGACTGACCCCTGTGGAACGCCGCTCGTCACAGGTGCCCACTGTGATACCTCATCACGCACTATGACCCGTTGTTGCCTCCCTGTGAGGTATTCCCTGATCCATTCCAGTGCCCTTCTTGTTATACGTGCTTGTTCTTCCAGCTTCTTTACTAATCTCATGTGAGGAAATGCAATCAACCCACCCTTCTCTCTCTTGCCTTACCTCTGTTACTTTATCATAGAAGTCTAGGAGGTTTGTTACACAGGATTTGCCTTCCCGGAATCCGTGCTGTCTGGTGTTTATTATCCTGTTCAGCTCGAGGTGTTCCACCATTCTTTTCCTGATGATTTTCTCCAGGACTTTGCACACTATACATGTAAGTGATACCGGTCTATGTGTGTGTGTGTGTGTGTGTGTGTGTGTCCGTGTGTGTTGCACGCTCTCGTGTACGTGGGTGACTGTGTTTGTTCGTGGCACATTATCTGGGTCAAGCTTCGTTTTCAGTTCGGAACTTTAGATAAAGTTCCTGATCAGAGATTTTTTTTTGGGAGATCTTTTGCAATTGAGTTTTTGTCTTGAGAGTTGAAATAGTTTCAAACATCATCAAACTTACTTTCATTCTCATTCATTAAAAAGTTGCGTGCTGGAAGGTTTAATTTGACCGTGAATGACCTGAGAGCAGTTTGACCTTGCATGACCTGAGACCTGCCGACTCTACACTGCTACCTGACAACGGTTGACCCTTCATTACACATCTGACACCTGCTGACCCTTCATTACCCTCTTTCTCCTGACACCTGCTGACTCTTCATTACCCTCTTCCTCCTGACACCTGCTGACTATTCATTACCCCCTGACACCTGCTGACCCTACACAAGCAGTTCAAAGCAAGGTGGAATAATGGCAACAAACTCAACATGCTTTCCAATACCATCACCAGTAAAACAGAATAAAAAAACACACAAGTAATTAGAACCACAAAACACCTCAGTCTTAAAACACGAGTGACAAAAACCACGACAACATTATCGATGACCCACTCATCATATATATATGCAAGACAACCACTATGAAAAAATAGAAGAATTCCAAGCGATTTCGTGACTACTCACATTATCAAGGAACTAAGATTGCTTAACACAATCCTTCCCAATAGAGCTAAGTGGTATAGATATGTTGATGACATTTTGTGCCTTATGCCTAAGAATGTAGACATAAACCATTTCCTTGTTAAATTAAATAGCTTAGCTCATTCTATAAATTTTACTGTTGAATTTGAAGTAAATAACTCATTGCCCTTCCTAGATGTTTTTATTATTAAGGGTAACATTGATTTTAAATTTAAAATTTACAGAAAACCTACAAATAATTGTTCATATGTACACTGTTACTCTTCACATCAAGATAGAGTTAAAGTGTCGGTTTTCTCTTCTATGTTTTTGAGAGCTTTACGCATTTGTAGTCCAGAGTTCATAGATGAAGAAATCTCTAAAATTTATGAAATAGCTAATGATTTAAAATACCCAAGAAACATAATTGATAAATCTTTTAAAATAGCTAGAAATACTTTTACAATCCAAAAGGGACAACCAACCTTATTCAACCAAAAAAATGTTGGTTCTCCCTTACCATGAAAACTTGGTTGATATGCCTTCTTTCTTAAGAATTTTAATATCAAAGTTGTATTTAAAAATCTTGATACAGTAAAAAGACTTTTGATAAAAAATTCCCCCAAAAATGCTGACGGATGTGTCTATAAGATTCCCTGTAAAATATGCGATAAAGTTTATTATGGTCAAACTGGTAAAAGTCTTGAACTAAGATTAAAACAACATAAATATAGCATTAGAACTGGACAAGATTCTAATGCTCTATTTATTCATGTGAAGACTTTAACCATCCAATTGATTTTCAAAATGCTGAGAAGGTTGTATCAAGCAAGTCCATGGTTGAGAGAAATATAATAGAATCATGTTTCATTAAAAGCAGTTTTGAAAATATGAATATTTCTTTTGGTTTATATAAATTGGATTCATTTATAATTAATAAAATTTGGGAAGAATTTAATGATAAATTGTACTAATCTTAATTCTTGGGAAGAGTTTCAGGTCCTTTCTTATGTTCCTCTTCACAGAGTCGTGAGATGTTACGCTACTGTGAGGTGTTGTCTTTGTTAGTGTGATGTGACTGTGAGGTGTAGTCTCGCCCCTTTATAAGCCTTCTTGTCATGTTTCCTTTTATAGTTCCTTGATAATGTGAGTAGTCACGAATGCGCTTGGTTGTCTTGCATATTTTGATATCACGTGTTTCTTGATTTTTGATATATTATTATATATATATATATATATATATATATATATATATATATATATATATATATATATATATATATATATATATGGAATGAGAACCTTTTGACAGAAAATGTAAACATTCGTAAAGTGCATATTTCGGCCTCAGTAAGAGACCTTTCCAGCAAACAAATGAGCACACTAACGCAAACCAAAGCACTGTTCTTTTGCATGTATATAAATGAAAATACATTCAATGTATTCCTCGACAACAAGAAGCAAACAAAGAAATATCACAGCCAGCAGGATTCAAACCGAGACCACCAGCTCTCCACGAGTATAGGTAGGTGACAAACTGACGCATTAAACCACTTAGCTACCAATGCCTTACAACTTTGGGTGGCCAGCAAGAACGGCAGCGATGTTTTCCCCTAATTCTAGGTTCTTAGCCAAGTCCTTCTATAAGTACTGGCTTCACCAGCAACATTACTTTCAATACACAAATAAACAACAATAAAGCACAATACGGTGACGAAGAATACACAAATAACCCGCAAATAGGAGAGGGGAGCTTACGACGTTTCGGCCCGACTTGGAATGGTCCGAGTCGGACCGAAACGTCGCCGTATGCTTCTCTCTCCTTTCTGTGGGTTATTTGTGCTTCAATACACCGCCACAGACAAGCAAAAGTGTGCAAAAAAAATATTACAACCAGCAGGATTCGAACCGAGTTACGAGGCATCTTTGTCTGGTTTAAGGCCTTTTTTTCAGCCATCTACACTCGTGTAGGGCTGACTGCCACGGCTGAAATCCTGCTGGCTGAAATATTTCTTTGTATATAGTTTTGCCTGTTTCCACAGAGTATACATTGAATGTATATCGCTCGTGATGCCAGTACATAAAGGAAGAAAAAATAATGATACATAAATGTTGCACATGTGTCGTGCACATCACCTGCAGGAAGAGACTGAAAATTCACATCCCACATGATGTGACATAGCTAAGATACATTAACTGTGCCTAAGACACATTAACTATGGCTAAGATACATTAACTGTGGCTAAGAGACCAACTATGGCTAAGATACATTAACTATGGCTAAGATACATTAACTGTGGCTAAGAGACTAACTATGGCTAAGATACATTAACTGTGGCTAAGATACATTAACTGTGGCTAAGAGACCAACTATGGCTAAGATACATTAACTATGGCTAAGATACATTAACTGTGGCTAAGAGACCAACTATGGCTAAGATACATTAACTGTGGCTAAGAGACCAACTATGGCTAAGATACATTAACTATGGCTAAGAGACCAACTATGGCTAAGATACATTAACTATGGCTAAGATACATTAACTGTGGCTAAGATACATTAACTGTGGCTAAGAGACCAACTATGGCTAAGATACATTAACTGTGGCTAAGAGACCAACTATGGCTAAGATACATTAACTGTGGCTAAGATACATTAACTATGGCTAAGATATATTAACTATGACTAGTACACCTTAACTATGGCTAAGATATATTAACTGTGGCTAAGATACATTAACTATGGCTAAGGTACATACACTATGGCTAATACACAATAACTATGGCTAGGATACATCAACTATGGTTAATACACATTAACTATGGCTAAGATACATCAAAAATGGCTAATAGACATTAACTATGGCTAAGATACATTACCTATTGCTAATACACATTACCTATGGCTAAGGTACATCAACTATGGCTAAGGTACATTAACTGTTTCTAAGATACATTAACTATGGCTAAGATACATTACCTATGGATAAGATATATGAACTATGGCTAATATAAATCAACTATGGCTAAGATACGTTAACTGTGCTTACGATACATTAACTATGGTTAAGATACATTATCTATGGCTAATCTACATTATTAAACTATGCATTAACTATAGCTAAGTTACATTAACTATGGCTAAGATACATAAACTATGGCTAAGATACATAAACTATGGCTAAGATACATAAACTATGGCTAAGATACATAAACTATGGCTAAGATGCCCAACTGTTGCACATGTCTTACCTCTCGGTATAGCTAAGCTACATTAACTATTTCTAACATACAAAAACTATAGCTAAGATATATTAACTATATGTAAATCATCGGCCATCAGACACCTCGTTACTCAAGTCTCTAAGACATCTGTGCAAGTGTCTATCAAGTCTACTACTGAGCAATATAACACAATTTTAATCCTGTGTAAAGAGAGCGATATCTTGACTTAAAAGTCAACCGTAAACTATATAAAAATAAAGATCTATATTGTTATTGGCATCACAACTGAACGTGATAATAATATCCACTCCCACATCCACGTAAGAATAATATCCACTTCTACATCCACGTTAGAACAATATCCACTTTCACATCCACGTAATAATAATATCCACTTCTACATCCACGTTAGAACAATATCCACTTTCACATCCACGTAATAATAATATCCACTTCTACATCCACGTTAGAACAATATCCACTTTCACATCCACGTAAGAATAATATCCACTTCTACATCCACGTTAGAACAATATCCACTTTACATCCACGTAATAATAATATCCACTTCACATCCACGTTAGAACAATATCCACTTTCACATCCACGTAAGAATAATATCCACTTCCACATCCACGTTAGAACAATATCCACTCACATCCACGTAAGAATATATCCATTTTCACATCCACGTTAGAACAATATCCACTTTCACATCCACGTAAGAAAAATTCCACTTCTACATCCACGTTAGAACAATATCCACTTTCACATCCACGAATAATAATATCCACTTCTACATCCACGTTAGAACAATATCCACTTTCACATCCACGTAATAATAATATCCACTTCTACATCCACGTTAGAACAATATCCACTTTCACTTCCACGTAAGAATAATATCCACTTTCACATCCACGTAAGAATAATATCCACTTTCACATCCACGTAAGAATAATATCCACTTCCACGTCCACGTAAGAATAATATCCACTTCCACGTCCACGTAAGAATAATATCCACTTCTACATCCACGTTAGAACAATATCCATTTTCACATCCACGTAAGAATAATATCCACTTCTACATCCACGTTAGAACAATATCCACTTTCACATCCACGTAAGAATAATATCCACTTCTACATCCACGTTAGAACAATATCCACTTTCACATCCACGTAAGAATAATATCCACTTCTACATCCACGTTAGAACAATATCCACTTTCACATCCACGTAAGAATAATATCCACTCCCACATCCACGCAATAATAATATCCACTCCCACATCCACGTAATAATAATATCCACTCCCACATCCACGCAATAATAATATCCACTCCCACATCCACGTAATAATAATATCCACTCCCACATCCACACAATAATAATATCCACTCCCACATCCACGTAATAATATTATCCACTCCCACATCCACGTTAGAACAATATCCACTTTCACATCCACGTAATAATAATATCCACTCCCACATCCACGTAATAACAATATCCACTCCCACATCCACGTAATAATAATATCCACTCCCACATCCACGTAATAATAATATCCACTCCCACATCCACGCAATAATAATATCCACTCCCACATCCACGTAATAATAATATCCACTCCCACATCCACGTTAGAACAATATCCACTCCCACATCCACGTAATAATAATATCCACTCCCACATCCACGTAATAATAATATCCACTCCCACATCCACGTAATAATAATATCCACTCCCACATCCACGTAATAATAATATCCACTCCCACATCCACGTAATAATAATATCCACTCCCACGTCTATGGAGGAATAATGTTACTACATCAAGCAAGGCTTTACCGACCCACAATATTTCATCGACCGAAGGAAGAAAACCCGATTTGATACTAGTCAACTTTACTTCTAAGACCACACCTAGTAGATGGATTGCACTTCTTGTCAACCACACCAGCGACAACCACCACCTTTCCAATACCTTAGCGGAAGCCAATATCAGGGTCACCAATATTTCACGGGAAGCCATAAAAGATTTAGTCAAAAAACAAGAAAAAACCAATCAGCACTACTACCGCCATTTATATCATACCTTGTGGAGGTTGTAACAACGTTTATGTAGGAGAAACTCCAGTGACCTAAATATCAGTCATAGACAATGATGACAGTGCGCTTCGTTTTTTGTTCATGTTAGAAACACTGTACCGTAATTTCAAGACGTATTTTTTAACAAAAAAAATCAACGTATTGTACCAAATTCCGTACGGTACGACATGGTACCGTTCTGCCAGATTTAATCACTGAACATGCTGTATACACGCATGCTGGAGGGACCGTGCTTGTAACTAGCGCACTCTACACGGCAACACACACAACCATCTTATGAATTTCCCTCAGGCAATTATTATTATTATAATTATTATTATAATCAAAAGAAGCGCTAAACCACAGGGGTTATACAGCACGGCTTGTCAGGACAGGATGCAGGGAGAATGGATTGTAAGAGGGAGATGGATGATTAGTAGGGTATGGAATGCAGCAGGACAGTGGATAGTGAAGGCATAGAGGATAGCAAGAGATCGAGGTAGAAGGGACTGAGGGAGGTGCTAGAGGTATAATCTTCAGAGTTTGTGTAGTAAGTCAGTTTCTGTCAAAAAGTCAACGAGAGAGTCAGGATTAAAGGAGGGGCCATCAGCAAGAAGGGAAGGTAAAGAAAGGGCCGCAGAGCAAAGACGCCGTTGGAGGTAAATTCTGCGTGCTCGTTGATAGAGTGGGCAGTCCAACAGAATATGTCGAACAGACACTGCAACCTGACAATGCTCACAGAGAGGGGCAGGGAGCCTCTCCATGAGATACCCGTGAGTAAGACGAGTGTGGCCAATGCGAAGACGGGAGAGTGTAGTTTCCCAACCTCGACATTGGTGACAAGACGGCCAGAAACCTATACTCGGTTTAATAGAATGAAGTTTGTTATTTAGCAGGTCAGACCAGCGATGTTGACAACGGGTGCGAAGGCGGGTAGCAATGACTGCAAAATAGTCCGTGAAAGGAACACCTCTATATGAAACTGGAAAGTCATGTACTGCTGACCGAGCAGCAGTGTCTGCCTGTTCATTGCCCTGTACGTCAACATGACCAGGGACCCAACAAAATCCAATATCTTTGTGCTTGCTAGAGATACGGCGTAACCAAAGTTGGATACAAGAACTAAGGGGTGAGGTGTATCAATTTTACGGATAGCCTGTAAAGCACTAAGGGAATCTGAAACAACCACAAATGGTGACACAGGCATAGATGCAATTGTATGCCACAAGAATGGCATACAATTCAGCAGTAAATATGCTAGCCGAGGGTAATAGATGCCCTCGCACGACACTGTCCGCGAAGACTGCTGCGAATCCGACACCGTCAGATGATTTTGAACCATCGGTGTATACTGCGATGGCATGGTAATGAGAACGGAAGTGGTCTAGAAAAAAAGAGCGAGAAGCCGTCGTAGGTAGTTGGGCTTTCGAGCAAGGTAGAGGAATAGAACAGACACGGACAGCAGGAACTTCCCAACGGGGTAGGGGAAAGGGAGATGTCACATGAACGTATAAAGGTGGTAACTGAAGGGAAGACAAGAGTGAATGTAGACGAAGAGAAAAGGGACGAAGAAAACAGGACAAAGTCCGGGGAAAGCTCATTACTAACCCGGACACGGAAATGTCTTTCAGTTAAGAAAGCCTTAAGGAAAAATGGTAGATTGCCTCGGAGGCCTAAGGAGTGGCCTGGGTCAAGATATTATACTTCCAAGTTGTGTCATAAGCCTTCTCAAGATCGGAAAAGATGGCGATAACCGAGTGGTTATTGGCAAAGGCATTACGAATATACATATCCAAGCGCAGTAAGGGATCAATGGCAGAACGGCCCTTACGAAAGCCACAGTAACTAGTGGAGAGACTACTGTGCGTCTCTAAATACCACATCAAACGTCTATTAACTAGACGATCCATCACTGGTAAGAGCGATGGGACGGTAGTGGGAGGTATCATGTCCCATAGTACCCGGTTTGCGAAAAGGGAGAACAATAGCAGACTTCCACAGTTGGGGAATAACTCCTTGCGACCATATAAGATTAAAGAGTCGTAAGAGGACAGTAGAGCAGACTGATGTAAATGCTGTAGCATACGAATATGTCGTCTGGCCCAGCTTTCCGATGATCGGGAAGCAGTGTGTGTTCCTCCAGTTCTTGAAGG
>WNWK01038734.1:0-17790 GCA_009830355.1 Cherax destructor | reverse complement strand
CACGCCTGCTCCTCCCTCCCGCCGCACCTCCCTCCCGCCTGCTACCTCCCTGCACGCCTCCCACGCTCCCTGCACGCCTCTACCCCCCTGCACGCCTGCCCTCCCTGCACCTGTACCTCCTGCAGCCTGCTCCTCCCTCCCGCCTGCACCTCCTGCAGCCTGCTACCTCCCTCCCGCCCTACCCCCCGCAGCCTGCTACCTCCCGCAGCCTGCTCCCCCCTGCAGCCTGCTACCCCCCCTGCAGCCTGCTCCCCCCCTGCTCACCCCCTGCAGCCTGTCCCCCCTGCAGCCTTACACTCCCTGCAGCCTCTACCCCCCTGCAGCCTGCTACCCCCCCCGCGCCTGCTACCCCCTTTGCTCCTGCTACGCCCCTGCGTGCTAGCCCCCTGCAGCCTGCTATCCCTGCTGCCTGCAAACCTCCCTGCATGCCTGCAAACCCTGTGCCTGCTACCTCCCTGCATGCCTGCTCACCCCCTGCATGCCTGCTCACTCCTGCATGCCTGCTACCTCCTTGCCTCTATGCCTGCCTTTGAATTCTATCGTGTTTCCCCTTTTTTCCAAAGGAATTTTACTAAGAACTTTCTTTGGAGCCAAGGTTAATTATTTTGCAGTTGCATGAAAAAAAACAATGGAAAAAAAAAAATGTTTGGATGAATGAGCAAAAGCTTCCTCACGCACCAAGAGACACAGGCAAACTGAAACGCAAGCGCCCCCGGGTAACCAACGTCCCAAAACAGCCGTAACCAAATAACGGCCGCTAACCAGGAGCCGAAAAACCCGGCCAACCCAAATTGGCTGCTAATAGGAATGGGGCTAACCGAGGGTTCACTGTAGTATATTGTAATAAACAGAATAAGGAAATCGCTCTAATATACATTATTTAGGTTTAATTCTGGTCAGAGAGCCCTCGTAAGTCCGAGGCGTTGGTAAACGGGGAGGTCCTAAATGAGGAGAGGCTGTATAATAATAATAATAAAAAAACAATATAATAGTAAATTAATAATAATAATAACAGTAAGGAGAAACATCAATAGGCTGCCAGTAGTTGGCACCACCATCACAAAACATTGGTAAAATTTCCTTTTCACCTTCTAGACTTGTATTAAAGTACAGTGGACCCCGGTTTGATAGTCTCAAAAGCCCTTTTTTGTAATTTATTTTTGTAAATCTTTTGTAAGTGTAATTTTGGGGGTCTAAAAAGGCTAATCTAATTTACAATTTTTAAAAAATTTTTTAAAAGGGAAAATTTTAAAAAAAAAATTTGTTCAGTAATTTGCCCCTTGAAAGGCCATTTTTCCCCTTTTGAACGAAAAAAAAAATTACTTAACCCCGGGGGGTTTTTTTAAGTATTAGAAGTCTGCCCCAAATGCCTCAGCATGATACTGTATTTGCTTTCTTTTTCCAATCATATTTTTGTAAACACACATTTTAACCTTTGCAAAACACATATTTTATTTTTTTTTTAAATTTAAACCCACCCTCAAAAGGGGAATCGCTTTGAAATTTTGCAAAATATCCAGAAGAAAAAAATCGCCCGGGGCGACGGTTCTTATCCGGAAAATTTTATGGTGGGGTGTTCATAAGCCAATTTTCCCACTGTACTTACAGAAGGTAGTCAAGCTTCAAACACTGTTTATTATAAAGCAATAAAGATATTGGAAAAATTTCCCCTAAACAAAAAAAAAAGCCAGTCCCAGAATGAGTTTGTACAAGAAAAAACTAATAGGTACCTAATGAAGACACCACAAAAAGGTACCTAATAAATAAAACTATAGAAAGGGAGGAGAGTGGTTTCTATTATCAAAAAACCCTCCATTTTTTGTATCTTTTTTTTCTTGAATCTCTTTTTTTCGTGTGTTTCAGTTTTTTTAGTTTACATTATCGACAGGTAAAAAAATTTAAAAAAGGGGGTTTAAACCCTTTTCAGTAATACACTTTTTTTAATTTTTCAGTATTGATATTAGTTCTTAGTTTTTTTTTTTAAGGGAAAATTTTTTTTCAGTATTTTTTAAAATTCATAAAATTATTTTTTGTATTTCTACTTTCATTTTTTTTTTTACTAGTATATTTTTTTTTTTGGGGTTTAAGGTGAAGACAGCTCACTTTTAAAATTAATTCACATTGAAAAAAAAATTTTTTCCCCATGTCTTTTTTTTTTTTAATGTACCCCCTTATTTTATCATTAATTCAGGGGATTTCAATTCTCATGAAATTGTCCTTTAAAATTTTTTAAAATTTTTAATGAAATTTTTTTTAATTTAAGAGGTATCTTTTTAAAAGGGGCAGTAGCCTGTATTGTGTAATATTTTTGTCCCCCAATATTCCCACTGTTCTACCTTTTTTATTCTCATCTTGTGATTTGTGATTAGGTGTAAGCCCCTTGTCTGTACAATCCATTATTGTACCATATTATTAATACTGAGAGTCTTACATGAGCTATCACCCCCCGGCAAACATGGCAACTGTCACAGACAAATATATTTCTGCAGGTAAAAATTTGTGATTTTTTCCCCAGATTTTTAAAAAAGAAAAAAAAAAAGGGGAAAGAAAAGTAAAAAAGGGGCCCCTAGGGGCGCCGCGTAGTCAGGTTCACTTGACTCGGGGAAATAAAAACCCTAGACTTTTTTGGGTGCCACAGGGTGAAAAAACCCTTTTTTTCCCCTAAGGAAGACTTTTTTAAAAGCTGAACTTCCTGACAACACCCTGCTGCGGGGGGGGGTGTGCATGGCTAATGGCGGAAAATGCACATCTGAAGGCGAGAATCCATTTTGGGAAAAAAAATTTTTAAAATTTGTGTTTGTGGAACAGAAAAAAAACGTCAGTGATCTACTTAACACAACCTATGGGGATTTAAACTGCTTACCCCCCAAAAAAACTGTATCATTTTAAAAGGGGGGAAAAATCATTAATATTTGGATACCCTCTGGGGGCCCGGACCCTCCCTTTGACCTAGGACATACCCAAGCCCAAGAGATTTAAAAAGGGAAAAACCCAAATTTTTTCCCTTTTTTGGGTTTGGGCCCCCTTTTTCCCTTTTCCCCCAAATATCTGGGTGCCTGGCCTGTTTCCTACCTCCGTAGGTGTTACAAATGCCAAAAAAATGGCCATGTGGCAGTAACCTGGGGAATATTTCATTCTTGGTGTGGTAAGTGTGCGGGGGAAAAATTCCACTAGAGAATGCACAGTAGGCTTTGACAGCCAAAAGTATAAGTGTATTAACTGAAGAAGGGTTACATTTTTCCCCAAAAGGGCTGCAGTCGGAACCCAAAAAACCCCCCAAAAAAATAAAAAGCCAACAGTCCTTTAATGCCATTTGGGGGAGGCCATCAGTCTACCACAACCAGATCTGAATTTTTTAACCTCTGAAAAATGTGGGGAGTCCAACCTCCTCAAATGATTCTGGTGATCCAGAGTGCCATCCACACACCAATTGTGGGGGGTCCCAAACCCCCGCTAGCCATGTGGAACTACTGATTTTTCCCCCCTACCTATGCATCCACCTGAATTTTGGGATAAGCATGTCACTCCTCCCAATACACACATCTCCAAATTAAGAGGGGGGCCCCATGAAACCCCGGGGGCGGGGGGATGAGTCAGATGCACAGGACCCACCCGCAATGAATGATGGGGGTTTGGGCATGTCACAGGCACCAAAAAAGAGCACTGTTTTAAAAAAAGTACCTGTTGGGGTTTTAGGTTTACAAAAAAAAAAAGTCAGGTGAGCCTTCCTCTGGAGGGGATTTGATTCCCTGACCTTCCTAAAATTTTTAAAAAACTTGCAGGAAAAAATTGAGCATCTTAAAAAAATTCGACAAATTTTTAATAAATATAAGTAGTCGAATGTGCTCCTGGGGGCCCTTGATGATGTAAAAAATGCAACAACAATCTCGGTTCAATTTCAAGCCATTTGTAAGAAAGAAGCCAATGACTCTTTGGTTTAAAATTTTTTCCCCCTTTGGGAAATTTTTTTTCCAATTTGCCGGAAAATGCTTAGAAATAAAGGTTTTAAAAAACGAAAAAAACTATGCTTTTTTCTCTTAAGTGCCCCGCACACTGTGGGAAAAGCATAAGTCTTACCATCTTATGAAAAAAAGAATTGTAATAACTCACTACAATGGATAGATTAAATTTTTCATGGAACATTGCTTCTATTAGGAAGCGGTTGCCTAAAAACTTACATCATATTAGTTAAAAACCCAAAAGAATATTGATTCATCTTTTTTGGGAATGTAGACTGAAAGAAGGGTCCCCCCCCAAAGTTGTCTGGATATAAATTTAAAAATTTAAAAAAGGAAAAACCCAAACTTTGTGTGATGTATGTAAAAAAGGGTTTTTGGGGCCCATTCCTCCTTCCCGGCAGGTCGAGTAAACGTAGTATATGGTGTCAGAGTATACGCGGGGGTTTTTTTTTCCCAAAAAATTTTTTTTTAATCTTTATGCCCAACAAACCAGCTTCGACCTGATGCTTTACCAGCCCATCAATAGTGAACCTACCCTCATACTTGGAGATTTTTGCCAGACATAAAAATTTTTGGGGGGTCTATAAAAACACCAATGGAACTAAACTAGTGAAATTTCTAAATGAGCATAAAAATTTCATTTTGGGGTTTTTACGGGGGCCCACTCACATATATGGAGGCATACTAGATTGTCCTTGGATTTAATACACCCATTCGATGCATGCTCTGTCATAGTTGATGATCTTCTATCTGATTTTTTCCCCCCAAAAACTCCCCCCAACTGTCAATCTTGATCATACCCCCAAAAAAAACCAAAAAACTAAATACAAAAGGGAAAAACTTATTTAAAAACCCCGAAAAAATTTTTTCCCCTTGGGAAAAAAATTTTGGTATAAAAGTTATGACCCCCACGGGCCCCCAAAAAATTCAATGATGACTAGTTCCGCTATTAAAGATTGTACCCCAAATAAAGGGGGGCCCCAGGAAAAGACAAAAAAAACCCCCACACTAAAATGACAATAAAAACCAAAAAAAAATATTATAATGACCCACAGCTGAATCAAAAAATGCGGCTGGGGGGAAAAGGGTTAAAGCCCCCCGTGAGTGAAAAACCCCCCAAAAGCCTTCTCGGGTTTTTCCCCAAGGGGCTGAAAAAAATACAAGAAATAGAAAGCAAGAACGGGGGCCCAACAGGAATGGGAACAATTCGTTGGTGGTTTAAAAAAAGGTCTGCCCCTTTAAGTCGGGGGAAAAAGGTATAAAAAAAAAAACCCCGGAAAAAAAAAGACGGGAATGTTGCCCCTTTCCACTTAAAAAACCAAACCCCCCAAAATGACTGGTCCAAAATCTCCAGGCATGAAAACCTGCCATCTCATATTAGAGAAAACAGAGTGCTTCTGAAGAAATGTTGGAACTGATTAATTTTATGGAAAATATTGATGAGAGTGATTCCCTTTTTCCCCGAGTTGAATTAGATGAAATTAAAATTCCCCAAGGGGTTAAAAATTTCCAAATTTTGGCCCCCTTTTTTGTTGGCATTTTTCCGGGGCCTTTGGGGGGGTTTCTTTTTTTCCCCCAATGTCTCATTGTCCCCCCCCTGCCCCAGCCCTGATACTTTGGGCCGATCTCCTTTACTGTCTTTGAAAAATTTTTTTAAAGAATGATACTTAACAGACTGTACTATAGAATCAGACACCAACTCCCCCCTCCCTCATGGGGTTTATAAAAAAGGAAAAAAGTGTCGGTTTTATCTCCCCCCTTTTTCCCCCCCCCCCCAAAACCTCTTTTTACCCTTTTTTTGATCTAAAATCTGCATTTGATATCGCGAACAGAACTTTTAAATACTACAGGGGAAAAGCCAAAATGAATATTGGTGGTAGCCTACTCTGGGGTAAAAAGGATACCTGTCAAACGGGTTCCTCTGTCTCTACCAAGGCTTTAGAGCGAGTCTAAAAAATGTCCAAAAGGGACCCCCCCGGGAGGAAGCCCCCTGCTTTTTTTTGGTTTGCTCCCCAAAACTCTACCCCCTCACTAAACATATGGCTAAAAAACTATGCTGATGACATCATAATCCACACAACAGGGCAAAAAAAAAATGAGTACCGTTCTTAATGAATTTTAAAAATTTTTGTCGACTAGGCCTCGTAATATCTTCCTCTAAAAAAAAAAATATTAACAAAAAAAGGGGACCCCCCCCCCATCTATTTGAAAGGGGGAAAAATTACAATTTTAAAAATTCAGATATCTTGGTGTAGATGTCCCTTTCCCAAAACTACTATCCACAACTAAAAAAAAAAAGCAAAGATAGACTAAATGCTTTTAAAAAACTTTTTGCTGGCTACAACCCCAACTATGGTGTTTTTAAAGTGAGAATCGCGATAATGATGTACATACCCCCATTTAGGTCCTTAATTGATTATGCTGCCCCCATGTTGATATTGGGTCGAAAAATTCTCTCCGACCCTTGGAGTTAATGAAAAAAGAAGCTCTCAAATTATTCTTGGCTTTTAAACCCCAAAAAGGTTTTCCCCAAAAATGAGGAAGGGCTTGGTTTACTAGTATCATTTTTTAAAAAAAGTTGAGATTAACACTGTCCGGTATTAGAATGTTAAAAATGAACCGGGGACTGCCCCAAAGAATCTTACTAAATGTCTAGAAGTAAATAAAAAGATCTAAATGTATTGTGAAAACATCCCCAAAATTTCATTAATTTTTACAACCTGCATGAATTGTATCACTGTAGGCAACAAACATTCACCCCCCCTGGAAGATTTTTATTTTATCCACATACCTGCAACTTCCTCCCAAAAAACCCCATTGCAAAAATAACCCCCTTTCCCTTTAAAACATTTGGGAAAAAAACTGCTAAAAAAAGAAATTTCCCCGCCTAGCTGGTAGTAATAAGTTATCCCCAAGTTATATACACTGATGGATCAAAAGGGAGTCTTCTGGCGGGGCTGCATCTGCTCTGGTTGCCCCCTTTCCCAGTTAAGAAAAAAATTTTTTAAAATAGGCAAAAATCCCGGGGTGTCTACCCCTGAAAAAGGGTTGTTTGCAACCCTTTTTTCAAAAGTAACATGACATGAGCTTGACTCTATCATCATTACTGTTTTTATGTCATCATTGAAGGCTCTTGACTCATATAATGACCCCTAACAGCATGCTCATTGGAGAAGCCAGGTATAGATACTCAAAAACCCGGGGAAAAAAGGTTTAATGTACATTTGTTTTTAAATTTCCCCAAAAAATTGGGGAATTACTCCTTCATAAAAAGTTGATATGTTACCAAGAAAGGGCACCCAAAAAAAATGTAGAATATAACTTTGGTATATCTGTGTCTAGCATTAGGAATAATATTAGGAGAGAAATAAATAATGAAAATGATGGCTATAGGAATGCAGTTAGAAGCCTGAGAAAAATTTTAAAACCCCTTTTGATAACATCCGTAGATAAGTATGTTTTTTGGGCTTTTTGCAATGTGAACAGACTGACTGATGTTGTAGTGGCCGGGCTTCGGCTTGGCTACAAGTACTTCTGGCAGTTTGGGAGATACACAGATGATGATAAAAAAAAAATTTTAAATTATGTGATGGATATGGTCCTTCTTAAAAAACTATGTGAAAAATTGCCCACTTAGGGGAATATAGAGATAGACAGTATAATAACCTATGTGACATGTCAAGTTATTTTTATTAGTGAAGGTAGGCCCCCCAAAACTAAGCAAATTTAAAAAATTTGGAAAAAAACAGAAAAAGGGGCCCGTAGTTTTTAAATAAAAGTAAAAATTTTCCAAAAAAAAAAATTTTTCCCCCAAATTCCTTGTTTTTTTCGGGGGTTTGGGGGGGAAACCTTTTTTGGGCCCCTTTTTTTGAAAGGGGGTAATTTTACAAAAAAACAGACTGACTGATGTTGGTGGCCAGGCTTAGGCTTGGCTGAGGTACTTCTGACAGTTTGGGAGACAAAAAATGATCCCCCAAAACTAAGTGCAAATTTGATCGGGCATATGGTCACTGTCTTAAACACTATGTCTTAATTGTGCACTTATTGAGGAATATAGAGATAGACAGTATAAAAACCATGTGACATGTCAAGTTTTTGGGGCCCCCTTTTTAAAAAATTTAATTTTCCCAAATTTTTAAAATTAAAGAAATTTTTTCCCCAAAAATTTAAAAAAACCCTTTTTAAAAAAATAAATGAAAAAAAAATTTTAAAAACCCCAAAATTTGGGCCCTTTTGGGGAAAAATTTATTTCCCCCAAGGGGGCCTTTTTTGTGTCTCCTAGCCCCCCCCCCCTTTTCCGTCCACAGGATGGATATGGGGTCCCCAAAAAAACCCCTAGCCCTTGGTGGCAAAAAAAAAATCTAATCTCATACATAATGACATATTTTATTCTTTCCCGGGATATATCTGTTTTTCTATGTTATTAATATTGTTTATTATGTCATATTAGATAATTGTGATAATAAATAAGCTGTGGGTGATATTATGCCCCAAAATTTAAGCATTTTTGTTTTTTACCAACACTAAACTCCCCCCTCCCTCTCCTCCTCTCCATCTTCCATACCCCCAAAAAGTCGCCAAAAAAAAGGGAAGTGTGAGGGGTTTAAAAGTTCTTTTTTACATGTTATTAGTGCTTTATTTTTAAATTTGTCATTCTTTTCTGTATGTAAATCTATATTTAATCTCAAAAAAAAAATTTTTTTTTTAAAAACTCCGGGGGGTCTTAAACGGATTAATTGAATTTCCATTATTTCTTAGGGGGGGAAAAAAGGTTTTCCCCTTTTGGTTGCATTTTTTGTCTCCCTTGGGCGGATTATGCAGGGGGGGGGTTGACTTTAGTTAACATTGGTGTAACTATTATTCCAAGCTGATCCTCTCTTTAATATTCTTTGTCAATAACCCCCTTTACATTATTCTTATTTCTTCTATTATTGTAACTGATTTTCACACGGGTTTAGTTACTTAGCTGTTTTAATTTTTATGGTTATAACCATGACTGATTTCTAGTGTATCTCACAGCTGGGCTTTAAATAATAGATATTACAATGCCCCCAAAAGGGGGAAAAAATCACTTAAGACTCTTCTGGGTGTCTGGGCCCGTTGGCAATGCTCTCACCTCCCACCCCATGCCCCGGGTTTTTTTTTCCCCGGCATGGTGGAAAAATTTGGGGATGCTTCCTTATCCTGATGTCCTTGTTCACCTATCAATAAAAAAACTAGGTGTTAACCCTTTCAGGGTCCATGCTGTAGTTCTACGGCTTTGAGTTGAGGGTCAAAATGTGGGGTTTTTGCCATGAGCTCAAACTAAAACCGGGGGAAACTGTGAGCATTAAATTTTTGGGGCCCCCATATGAGAGAATAAAATCAAACCCCCTAAAACAAATCCTGCAGTACACAGTGCATAATGAGAGAAAAAAAACTGAGACGAATTTTTATTAAAACAGAAAATTTTTGGGGTTTTCGTATGTTTATAGTTGCATTTTTGATTTTTGGTCTCTTTTTAAAGAAGGAAGTATATTATAAAAATAGAATGATTTTGATGGGTTTTTTGTACTGAAAATAACTTAAAGAGTAAAAAAAAAATAAAATTTTCCCCATGTTAAAGGGTAAACAAATGGCGTCACCGTCTAATCGTGCCAGCTGTGGTTTTAAAGACAAATGTGTTTTTTTATTTATACAATTTTACAAATTGCATTTTAAATTTTTCCCTTTTTTTGGTTTTTTAAAAAAAATTCATTATGTGAAAAAAAAAAAAAAAAGGGAATTTTTTTAAAAGACTGAAAACATAACTAATGAACAGGGAAATGTTAGTTTAGTGCCAGGAATCCTTCCCTTATTTTTGCACCCTTTTTTAAAAAGGAAAATTTTGAATTTTGTGTTAAATTGGTAAATTCCAAATTTTCCCAATCACTTTATTTTTAGTTAAAAAAGTTACTGGGCGATTTCTTGTCAAAGATAGAATAAAGTAATACAAACCGAAACAGCTAAAATTTGGTTAACTGGAAAAATGTAATTGCCTAAAATGGGGTCAAAGTCGGCAAAACGCTGATGCGTAAATATCGCTGGCGAAAAAAAATTTTTGAGGGCATAATTTCATAAATTTTTTTATCAAATTTTTACTTTTGTTTTTTCCTTCGGGAAAAATTCTCTCCCAAAAACAAAAAGGAAAAATAACAAAACATTTTTGAAAATTCTTGGACCGGGGGGACAAATTTGGCCCTGGCCCCAAAAATCCCCACACCTGCTGTCCCTGTTCCCCTAGCAGTATACCTGAAAAGGTTCCGGGGTCAATGCACCCAGGGCCCCCTTTTACCAGGCCTTGGTGGATCAGGGCCTGTCAACCTCTGTTTGTTAGCCCATAAAAGTGATGTATGAACCCCCCCCAGTGGCGTAAAGGGAACCAACTTTAGTCGAATGGTTTTGTGGCATCCTGGGGTATAATAATAAAAAAAAATTAAATATGACTGTATTTAATGATGGACTTTCTTGGGTTTCCTGGGTGGCTTACACTCCCAACCCCGGGGGTTTCCTGGGTGGATAACACTACCCTCCGGTTATCCGGGTGGATAACACTCCCCCCCTGGGTTATCCCCGGGGGGCTTACACTCCCTCCCTGGGTTTCCCCGGGGGGATAACCTCCCCCCCCCGGGTTTTTAAACCGGGTGGCACACTCCCCACCCTGGAGGCTTACATTTTCCCCCCGGGGGCTTACCTCCCCCCCCTGGATGGCGCCCCCTACCCCCGGGTGGCCAATCCCTACCCTGGGTGGCACTCCCCACTCTGGGTTATCTGGGTTACTAACACTCCCTACCCTGGGGTTTTCCGGGGGCTTTTTTCCCGCCCTGGGTTACTAAGCTCCCTACCCTCAGTTATAACACTCCCTACCCAGGGTTATTCTGGGTTACCAACACTCAAACCTGGGAAAAAGGGTTACCAACACTCCCCACCCTGGGTTATTAATGCTCCCTACCCAGGGTTACTAATCTCCCACCCCGGGGTTTCCTGGGGCTATCCTCCCTACCCTGGGTTTTTGGGTTACTAACACTCCCTATACTGGGTTTCCTGGGGGGGTATCACTCCACCCCGGGTTTTGGTTAAAATCCCCACCCTGGGTTATTCTGGGTTACTAAACTCCCCCCCCTGGGTTTTATTCCTGGGTTATAAACTCCTACCTGGGGTTTTCCCTTTTAAACTCCCCCACCCTGGGGGTTTCCGGGTTACTAATACTCCCACCCCCGGGGTTTCTAACCTCCCCCCCTGGGTTTTTGGATAATACTCCCTCCCCGGGTTACAACACTCCCCACCCGGGGGTTTATCCCGGGTTCCCCAAAACTCCCACCCCGGGTTTTCCGGGGGTTTCTAACACCCCTACCCCTTTTAAAAACCCCCCCGGGGGGTCCCCGGGGTTTCTAACACTCCCCACCCGGGGGGGTTTTTTCCCCGGGTTTACTCCTCCCTTTCCGGGGTTTCTAACACTCCCTACCCTGGTTAATTTACACAAAAACCCTTTTAAAGATAATTGTAATTATGTGTATTTAAATATCCCCTTCTATGTATCACTGGAACTAAACACGTAGGGGTCACACAGCTTGTAGGAAGTTGGTTTAGATCAAAATAAGTCAAATAACTCCAGTTCCTTCATCAAGATCTGTCATTAAAATAAAGGCACCTTGATGTATCATATTTTACAAGGGTGGTAAACCCGCATGGGCGGGGGGGGTAAAAACCCCAAAAATGAGACAAAAAGGGCTCCTCACTATTTACTTTCTTTGTTGGGTTTATAAAAAGGGCCGTGACAACATAGGGGCCGTATCCCGCCCGGGTTCCCCTTTCTTATAATAATCATATAATAATATCTTTGTTAAGTAAAAAAGGCACAAATGCAACTAAAATGACATTTATTTGGCAACTTTTCCCTTTTCCAGGACTTTGTAAGCTCCCCGGAGAAAAAAACGCGCCCAATAAAATTCACAAGTCCCCTTTTTTTAAAAAAAAGTGGTAAAATTTCCCAAAAAATTTTTACAAAAAAATCTTTATTTCTACAAGTACATGTACAAGGATTAAAAACCCAAAGGGACATCAGTGACATACTACTTTAAACAAAACCCCCCTTTTGATGCTCCCGGCGGCCAATATAAATCTCCCATGACCAGGACCCACAAGTTTTAAAAATGGCTGACACATCAACTCTACAAGGACTATCAACAACACCGGGGGCCTCCTTTGGGATTGATGGGGCTTTGGGTACATCGCCATTCATTAAAACTTTTTTTTACCCCCCAATGGAAATGAGCAAGTGTGATAGGTGAAGCCGGACTGTGAAGTGAAAATGAAAAGGGGTTTAAATAGGGGGGGAAGTAAGGGAAGGGGGTATGTGTTAACAAGAAATTTACTTTAAAAGTGGTGATTTCGAGTAGCTACAAGGATTGCTAGGTGTCTGATAGGATCAATGGTTTCTTTTTTTAAAAAAATAAAAAAAAAAAATTTTTTAGTGGAAGTGATAAAAGTGAAGAATAACCATGGGTGGCGTAAAAAGGGTTCATGCCTAATTATATTTATCATTATTTTGAACTTCTCGGAAGAAGGAAATCAGTCATGGGGACTGGAAAAGGTGAATGGGGGATAGCTCCTGGAAAGTGGCCATCCTAGCAGAAACGTAAGTGCCACTATCGCCACTAAGGTATGGCACCCCACATACCCAAACAAACACAGTGGCGCACAGCGTTTATAGTGGTGCTATTAAGTGGTAATATCCATACTAATCCAGGCCTTAATCTATGGTACAGGTCAAAACAGACAGATAAATCATAGGTGATAATGACGGTCTAGTAGCTAGGAATGATAACCTTAACTCTATATGTAATGCAGATAGAACCATTTTTAATATCTCAGACACCACCAGACATTTGTATACACTGTATTAAGGTACGAAAGAAGAACAGTAAACTTACCGTATGTAAAAATGTGAAGGGGTGGGTGCATAATGGATATGTGTTTGATTATGGTAATGGTGCCAGATTTCATTTTGCTTGTAACAAATGCACTTTGGCACAATTACCCTTCCATTTATTTCCAATGAATGACTTGCATTGATTTACCTGTTTTAATTTGTTTAATGTGGTTTTCACACTTTGTCCATTTATTGATGATTATGATTGTCTTAGGAAAACAGGCCTTCACTTTATTCATGTCAACGCAAGATCACTTCTTCCAAAACTGGCAGAGATTAGGATTCTAGCTAACAGAACTAGAGCGGCAGTTATATCCATCTCGGAATCCTGGTTGGATGATACGGTGACTGACGACGAGGTCAAAATAGAAGGTTACAATATAAAACGCTTAGATAGGAATAGAAAAGGGTGGTGGGGTATGTGCCTACAAAGGAACGACTTAGCCTATAATCCAAGACCTGATTTAAATGACAATAAACTGGAGATTCTATGGTTTGAAGTGTTGCTTCCAAGACCAAACCCATCTTAGTAGGAACTAGTTATCGCCCTCCCACCTGACCAGTTCTTAGAGGACTTTTCGAGAGTCGTGTCAGGACGATAACAATGACGAGACAGTAATACTAGGAGACTTCAATATCTGTTTTCAACAGCAAAAATAACGGGCTATGTAAAAGATATAAGCAAATTCTGGATTTAAATAGTTACACGCAACTAATTAATACACCAACCCGGTCCACAGTTCTCAGCCACCTAATGACCACATACTTTGTAACCGCATTAAGAACATTAGTCAGTCAGGGGTCATTACCACAGGCCTTAGTGATCATTTCATCATTTTACTGTACCAGGAAAATCACTAGGGAACAGATAGGCCTACACAAGACAATAAAGTTAGGTCAACTAGAAACTACAATAAAGAAACACTGGTAAATATGCTACACAATTGTGACTGGTCAGTAATAACAAGTTGCACGGACGTAAATGATGCCTGGGAAAAATTCAAAACAATGTTCACTGACATCCTTGATAATATTGCACCAGTTAAAGAGGTTAGGATTAAACGAAGAACTGAACCCTGGATGACTACTGAGATATTAGATAATAATAAATTCAGAGACCAGTTGATAAAAAGATTTAAGGCAAACAGACAGGATATTGCAGCGCTAAATGAATTCCAAAGGGTGAGGAACAGAGTGCAGAGGCTTATAAAAGGCACAAAGGCGAGGCACTATTGCTCAAAAATCGAAGAGTACAAGGATAACCCTAGAAAGCTCTGGCAACAACTAAAACAGTTGGGGTATAGCCATAAACCCGTAGATAGATCTAACATAATACTAAATGTCGATAACGAGGTATGCCACGAAACAACTAAAGTGGCAAATTGTTTTAATTCATACTACACAACTGTCGCATCAACACTAGTAAGCTACCAGCTGCATCAAATACCTTTAACACAGACTATGATAAATTTAAAATATTCTATACCAATAAAGAAGTAACTCTAAACAGTTGTCAACTAGTAAGTGTATCTCATGACTTCGTGCAAAAAGAACTAAGCAGGTTAAACCCAATTAAGAGCACCGGCCCAGATAACATCCCGTCTAATTCCTAAAAGATGGTGCCTCTGAACTGGCAATCCCCATTGCTCACATAGTAAATTTGTCCATCACCACTAATACAGTGCCAGATGGGCTCAAGGAGGCCAGAGTTACTCCTATCTTCAAGAAAAATAGTAGGTCTGATGTCAGCAACTATAGGCCTGTTAGTATACTCAGTGTAATATCCAAAATTCTAGAGAGGGCGGTGTACTGTCAAGTAGTTAAATATCTTAGTGACAACAACATTCTTCATAGTTACCAATCAGGCTTTAGGAGATCTTACTCAACCGACACCTCCCTAATTAATCTGATGGATTACATGAGAACTGAAATGTCTATAAGGAACCTCATAGGAATGGTAACTTTAGACTTGCAAAAGGCCTTCGATACTATCAACAATATATTATGTAAAAACTTCAAGCTATCCATGGTTCCCAGACTGGTTTAAGTCCTATCTTAGTAACAGGAAACAAATTGTCAAAATCAACAAAACGGAATCCCGAACCACTGCCGATGGCATTGGAGTTCCCCCCAAGGTAATTCTGGGTCTTTTTTTCCTGTGTTATGTAAATGATATGCACATCAGTGTCAAGTGGAAACTCCTACTGTATGCGAATGACGTGCTCTGTTAGTGTCAGGTAAAGACCCACAAGATATAGCTAAGTATTAACACTGGAACTGGAGTCCTGCAGCAAATGGTTAGCAGACAACAAACTATCGTTACATCGGAAAACGGGCCATATTTTCAGAAATATAAACTAGGAAGGGTAAATAATTTTAATTGTCCGGTGTAATGGGAATCCATCCTTCAGTTTCCTCAGTAAAATATCTGGGAATCCCTTTGACCCATGCATGTCAGGAGATTGATAGGGAACAGTGTAGTAAAGAAAGCGAATGCCAGACTGAAGTTCCTTTCAGACAAGCACAGTGTCTACCTACCGAGGCTCGCAGGACCCTATGCCTAGCCCTTATAAAATTCATATGATAGCTTTCTTCATGTACTCTGCCTTGACAAAAAAACTGAAAGATAAACTGCAAATCACCCAGAACAAAATGATAAGATTTATCCTGGACCTGGGCCCAAAGAGAACATGTAGGCCGGGATGAATTACAACAATTGGATATATTGAAGATTGAAGCAAACAAAAAACAACTTAAGTTAAATCAAGTTATAAAATTGCTCACAAACAGTGTCCAGAATATTTTTTGCTGCCAATTTTGTCAAGGCTGGGAATCAAAGCAGTCATAGTACTAGGGGGAGAGAGCCAACTTTGTTAGTACCCAAGTCAGTGGCCAAGCTTCAAACACCTTTTTTTGTACAGCAATAAAGGAATGGAACAGACCCTGCACATGTCAAAGGCAGTCATAGCATGACCAGTTCAAAAAGACCCAAAAAGGTACCTAATGAATGTAGCGACAGAAAGGGAGGAGAATGATTTTTTATTTTTTTAGCTAACACACATGTAAATGTAAATAACTCTTTTTACCTTATTCCTAGTATACATATATCCTTTATAATATAATAACATATATCTCCTATAATGTATAATATTAAGGTACTAAAAGGACCCCAATGGAAATAAGTCACTGTCTGACGTTTTGGGTTATCCTAGGTTCTCTACACATATGCTCTATGTATGATAATTTATGTAAATGTATTTGTGTATATCTGAATAAACTTACTTATTTAGTTACACAAGTAATTGAATTCACAAACATGATGAGCATGGAGAATATATTATAGCTAAATTTAAATCAAAAGACCTGCAAAAACCCCTCACAGTAATAAACATCTACAGACTACCTCAGTCAAACATTCACCACTTTAGTGAAAAATTAGGAAACCTGATAACTGATGCACACATGAACAAAGACCAGGACCCACAGGTAACAGAATTCACAAACACTATGAGCAACTGCTTGTTACTACCAACAATATCAAAACCTACAAGAATCTCTGAGACTAGTATCGCATTATTAGACCACATCTGGACTAACACAATATCCCCTCTAAAATCAGGCATAATCACAGACAACCCCACAGACCACTACCCAACCTTTCTCATAACCAACCTAGGTAATTTGCCCCAAGATATTACAAAAGTTACCTTCAGACTACATAACGAGTCAGCTGTTAATAACTTTATAACAGCTATGATTGACATCGACTGGAATAATGAGTTAGAAACATATTCAGATACTAATGAATGCATCAATAATTTCCTTGAAAAAAACCACCACCTCTATAACAAAAATTGCCCTAAAAAACTAAACAGATCACAGCTAAGAGACTCAACAATCCCTGGCTAACACCCAGCATCCATAAATCCATTAACAAAAGGCACCAATATGAAAAGCAATACAGAAGGGGTCTAATAACCAGAGAACAATCCAAACGCTACTCATCAATCCTTACCAGCCTGATAAGAAGGGCAAAAAATTGTATTATGAGAACAGACTACATAACATAAAAGGTGATATGAAAAATACCTGGAAAACCCTATCTGCAATTCTAGGAAATAAAAAGATATCCAAGAACAATACTATCAAATTATCAAAAACAGATAAACCCTACTCTCACCAACTGAGACAGCAAACAGACTTAATGTTTTCTTCTCCACCATAGGAAAGAATCTAGCGAGTAAAATCCAAGCTCGAACACCCGTCCAACAGACTACCTCGCCAACACCTACCCTAATACACTATTCCTAGCTCCTACCAACCCAATAGAAGTCTCGCTCATAATCAACACCCTTAAAAACAAGGGAGGAGACATAAACAGCTTACCACCTTTTATGTACAAAAAAGCTTCACAGGTATTGTCACCAATTATTGCAACACTCTTCAATAAATCCATTGAAACCTCTACCTTCCCAGAAATTCTCAAAATAGGAAGGTTCACCCCGATCCACAAAGGAGGTGATCAGACTTGAATAATTATAGACCAATATCTAATTTACCACTGCTTTCTAAATTCTTCGAAAAATTAATTCATAGACAGATCTATTCCTACCTCGTCTCACACAACGTACTCAACCCCTGTCAGTTTGGATTCAGGACCAACAAGAGCACAAATGATGGCATTATACACTTGCTAGAGTTACAAAATTACACTAAAATTACACTTATTGATATCTGTGATTTCCCCAGGGCTGGGTTTGAGGGGGAAAGGGCGTGTTAAAAGGGTCCTAGGCCTTGTTCCCCGGACCCTTCCTCATGACAACTCATCATGCAACTCATATCGTTGGATCCAGCTGCATTGTTGGGGAATCTTATGTGTGA
>WNWK01038733.1:0-17791 GCA_009830355.1 Cherax destructor | reverse complement strand
GCAGTTACTCAGTGACCTTGATCCCCAAAAGGCAATGGGTCTGGACAATATTCACCATGGGTCCTTCAAGGGCTGAGGTTCTGAGTGTGCCACTTAAAAAATTTTCAACACACCCCTTGAAACTGGGCAGCTACCGGGAGATAGGGAAAAAAGGCCAACGTAGTCCCCATCTTTAAAATAGAGACAGAAAAGAGGCACTAAACTACAGACCGGTGTCACTTACATGTATAGTGGGGCAAAGTATTGGAGAAAATCATCAGGAAAAGAATGGTGGAGCATCTGGAGCAGAACAGGTTAATCAACGCCAGACAGCACGGATTCGGGGAAGGAAAATCCTGTGTAACAAACCTCCGGGAGTTCTATGATAAAGTAACAGAGATAAGGCAAGAAAGAGAAGGGTGGGTTGACTGCATTTTCTTGGACTGCAGGAAGGCCTTTGACACAGTTCCTCACATGAGATTAGTAAAGAAGATGGAAGACCAAGCGTGTATAACAGGAAGGGCACTGGAATGGATCAGGGAATACCTCACAGGAGGCAACAACGGGTCATGGTGCGTGATGAGGTATCACAGTGGGCGCCTGTGACGAGCGGTGTACCGCAGGGGTCAGTCCTAGGACCAGTGCTATTCTTGCTATATGTGAATGACATGACGGATGGGATAGACTCAGAAGTGTCTCTTTTCGCAGATGATGTGAAATTAATGAGGAGAATCACATCGGATGAAGACCAAGCAGGACTTCAAAGCGACCTGGACAAGCTTGACATCTGGTCTAGCAACTGGCTTCTCGAATTTAACCCCACCAAATGCAAAGTCATGAAAATCGGAGAAAGGCAAAGAAGACCGCTGACAGAGTACAGGCTAGGTGGACAAAGGCTACTAACCTCATCAAAGGAGAAAGACCTTGGGGTGAGTATAACACCAAGCACGTCTCCGGAAGCACACATCAACCAGATAACCGCGGCAGCATATGGGCGACTGGCAAACCTAAGATTAGCGTTCCGTTACCTTAACAAGGAATCGTTCAGGACACTGTATACCGTATACGTCAGGCCCATACTAGAGTATGCAGCACCAGTCTGGAACCCACACCTGGTCAAGCACGTCAAGAAATTAGAGAAAGTGCAAAGGTTTGCGACAAGGCTAGTTCCACAACTCAGGGGACTGCCTTATGAAGAAAGGTTGAGGGAAATAGGACTAACAACACTGGAGGACAGAAGGGTTAGAGGAGACATGATAACGACATACAAAATACTGCGGGGAATCGACAAGGTAGATAGTGACAGGATGTTCCAGAGAGGAAACACAGAAACAAGGGGACACAACTGGAAGCTGAAGACTCAGATGAGTCAGAGGGATGTTAGGAAGCAATTCTTCAGCCATAGAGTAGTTAGGAAGTGGAATAGTTTAGCGAACGATATAGTGGAGGCGGGAACCATACATAGTTTTAAGACAAGGTATGATAGAGCTCACGGAGCAGGGAGAGCAGAGACCCAGTAGCGGACAGTGCAGAGGCGGGGCCAGGAGCTGAGTCTCGACCCCTGCAACCACAATTAGGTGAGTACAATTAGGTGAGTACACACACACACACACATACACTCACACACACACACACATATATACAGGGCCAGGAGCTGTGACTCGACCCCTGCAACCACAACTAGGTGAGTACACACATACAACAGGCCTAGTGTCTAATCGACATGTGCCTAGGACAAAATGGTAACTAACACACACACACACACACACACACACACATGTCGGCTACGCAAGAAAGCCAGTCAAAGTACTAAATACATGGATGAGATAAATAACGAGACCCAGAATTAAACAAAAGAGAGAAGAAAAGAAATCCCTGATATCATTACAATTCAAGAAACTAAGCATAAGGAGAAAGGAAAGAAGAGGTTCCACATCTCGCTCTTTCATTTACAGGTTCTCCTCCGTGAGTCTTCGACTTTTACTTATTCTTTCCCTCGTTGTTCTCTCTCGTGTTATGTTCTGCGTCCATCGAGGAAACCATCCTTAACATTGCTTTCCATCGCAATATCTTATATCATATCATTCCTGATGCCTGGGTCACTTTGGTTGCAGTTGTGACTCACGAAATCGTAATGACACGATTGCAAACAAACCATACCACGGGTGGGGTTCGAACCCTACGCATTTTCCCAGTTTATTAAACATTTGCTAACTCAGCCTCACCACCTGTTTGTTCATCGATGTCATGAATATCCATTTCATTCACTGCGAATACCACACCAGTTGCTCTCACTTCAGCCTCCTGAAGGCTGTTGAATAATCTTTTATCTCCACCTCCTATTTCCTTTCCTTGCAGAGTTCACTGTCCTTTATTTTCAGTTCCTTTGCTGACCCTCATATGATCTTCACTTCCCAGTTCCCTGAGACCATTTTTGCAAAAATCTTCCTTTGTCCCCCTGCCCTCCCTTCTGTCTCTTTCCTTGTTGTATTTGGCACTATCTCCACCTAACCCTTTATTCCCTTTCCTTCATCTCCTCTAGTTCTGTATTTCTCTTTTGGAAATCTGTCAGGTCATGTAACACTTCCTCAGTGACACAAGCCCTTTTCTCTTGTGCCTCACCTGCTTCCAATACCTCCTGCATCTTGTTCTCCATCTGTATACAAAGATCAAGCAGCTTCTTTCTCCACTGTTCATCCATCATGTGTTTGAATCCAGTCATCAACATTATCCTCTCTGCACACAGACTTTCTGATTGTATCTTCTAACATCACCATCCCGTTTGTTTGACCTCTGGTTGTGTGTGAGAGGGAGAAAGAGAAAGAGAGATAATTTTTTTTACCTATTTAGCTTATGGGATGAGCTCAAGTTCTTGGTCTCCCCTCTTTCGAATTACTGATGTTAGAGAATTGTCAAATCAATTTTACACTTTTGTATGGCGTCTGCTTCCACCGAGTCATTGTTCAGCTCAATTCCATTTATTTACTGTTTTTACGATGGAAAACGTTTCTCTAATATTCCTGTTTTTTATGAGTAATTTCCTATCATGTTTCCAAGCATTTGATATATCCCTTTTAAAAACCCATTCTCCGCTCTTCTGCCTATTGCCATGTAGCACTTTGTAAGTCGTCCATATACCATTTTTTTCGTCACACCTCCAGTGAGATGAGTCTGTGTTGTCGCATTCTTCTTGGGAGCTCATACCCATCAGCTCACTCACCAGTTATGAGGCTTTTCTTCGCACTCTCTCATATATTATTTTGAGTTCTACCAGATGTGAGGTCCCACTGGCGCCGCATAATCAAGAATGGGTCACACATATATGGCAAAGAGTATTTTGAGAGAGTCTTCATCAAAGTTAGTGAATGCCACTCTTATGTGTGCAAGCTTAGCGTGGGTTGTTGATGTTATTATGTTCATATGTGTCTCAGAAGACAGGTAAAGGGTAATAATTACCCTAGTTACTCTCCTTTCTTTATTTAACTCTTGCTGTATTTATTTATCATCATAAGGCATCTCCTAGTTACACAGCTACTCTTGCTAGTTAAATTTAATTAAATATTTATCCAACCATTCCTTAAGTTTATCTAGCTTCTTGCAGAATTATTTCATCCTCTTAGGTGGTATTCTCTTTAGTATTTAGGCATTTTACGTAGACAAGAGACGAAGGAGTTTACCCCTGAAGCCAAGTCATTTATATACTCAAGGAACATCATGGGGTTTCAATATTGATTTTTGTAATGTTTCACGAATTACTCTCTCCCATCCTGACTCTTTGCCTAAGCTTCCTCCTTTATTGTGTCTTTGTGTTATTGTGTATTGTGTCTTTCAAGAATTTCTGAAATAATCCTAACACCACAGGACTTTGAAAAAGCAATAAATGAGGTGGCCATACATTCTGACCCAAGCCCAGACTCGTGGATCTCCGTTCATCAAGAACTTCATGAAACCTCTTTCACGTGCCTTAAATATTCTATGCAGAGAGCATAGACACAGCGGTCATCCCACAGTCGCTAAAAAAACAGACATAGCCCCACTCCAAAAAGGTAGCAGTAAAGCAATTGGAAAAGAATTACAGACCGATAGCACTTACTTTCTACATAAAAATCTTTGAAATGGTTCTAAGAAGCGAGATCGCCAACCACTTAGATACCCATCAGTTGCACAACCCAGGGAAACATGGGTTTAGATCAGGTCTCGCCTTCCTCTCACAACTACTGGACCACTGGAGGACAAACAAAATGCAGATAGAGTATTCACAGACTTTGCGAAAGCCTTCGACAAGTGCGATCAAGGTGTAATATCACACAAAAATCGTGATAAAGGAATAACAGGAAAGGTGGGTAGATGGATCTTTAACTTCCTTACAAATAGAACACAAAGAGTAATAGTAAAGAGTGTAAAGTCTTAGGCGGCTACAGTGAAAAGCTATGTTCACTTGGTAAAGTACTCGCTCCCCTTTTTTTGCCTCATCCTCATATCTGCTATAGACAGAGATGTAAGCCACCGCACCGTGTCCTCCTTTGCTGATGATACCAGAATTTCCATGACAGTGTCATCCATCGAAGACACTGCAAATCTTCAAGCGGACATTAACCAAATCTTTAAATGGGCCGCAGAAAACAATATAAAGTTCAGTGAAATAAAATTTCATTACTCCGCTATGGAAAACTCGAGGAAATAAAAACAAATTCCAACCACATAATAAAGCGAAAAAATAATATGAAGAACCTAGGAGTGATAATGTCAAGGAATCTCACTTTCAAAGATCACAACAATATATCTACCACATCTACTAGGTAAATGATAGGATGGATAATGAGAACTTTCAAAACTAGAGATTTCAAGCCCATTATGCTTCTCTTCAAATCGCCTGTTCTCTCTAGGCTGGAATATTGCTGTACACTAACGGCCCCTTTCAAGGCAGACGAAATTACAGAATTTGAGAATATACAAAGAACTTTCACGGCACGAATAAGTACGATAAAGCACCTAAATTGCCGGGAACAGTTGAAGTCCCTTGATATGTACTCCCTGGAACGCAGTCGAAAAAACATTCGTAATAATATACACTTGGAAAATCCTAGAGGGACTAGTCCCAAATCTGCACACAAAAATCACTCCTTAAGAAAGCAAAAGACTCGGCAGAAGATGCAACATCAACCCCCAATGAAAAATAGGGGCGCCATAAGTACGCCAAGAGACAACACGATAAGTGTCAGCGGCCCAAGACTGTTCAACCTCCTCCCAGAATACATAAGGGGGATTAACGATAGACCCCTGACTGTCTTCAAGGAGCTGAACAGGCACCTAAAGTCAGTATCTGACTAGCCGGGCTGTAGTTCGTACGTCAGTTTACGTGCGGCCAGTAGTAACAGCCTGGCTGATCATGCCCTGATCCACTACGAGGCCTAGACACTGACCGGGCCGCGGGAGCGTTGATCCCAGAAACCCCCTCCATGTAGTAATAGGCAACCCGCCCATCCACTTCCCTGCCTGATCCCTGTTAATCTAGAATATGCATGATAGGAAGCCATGACCTTTTCTCAGACAATGTTGGTGATCTGTGAGGAATCTCGTACTTGTTCATCAAATATCTTCCTTGCATTTGATAAGGATATTGATCTGCAGAAAAGGGTTTCCTTCATGTCATCTTTTATGAATATTGTTATCACGTTTGGTGTCCCTCTAGTCGTCTGGCACTTCACCCATTGCAAATATTTCACTGAAGATCTGTGTGAGCAAGTTGCATAGTAATGTGACTCTTTCTATAAATGTTATTATTGATAATTGTTCTGATCCGGAATCCCCTCGCTTCGTTATTAACTGTTTCGATGCTTAATAGATCCATTTGGTTTATCCTCTAATCTATTTCAGGTACTTGCTCTTGCTCTTTGGTAAAGGCGCTAGATTTTTCTGCTATGATCATTGAATTCAACCAAGTCGTTTTCTGTGAGTGTTCTCACTTCTTTCTTTGTTATCGTTTGACAAAGGATATATGATATACTTTATTTCTGCAAAGTAGGGGTTGCAACTGCTTCAGAAAAGGTGATATTAATGGCATACTTTACAGATAACCCCTGTTATACAGATCATATCAGGCAGTCTTAAATTAAACTAGTAACTACTTAAAACTTATAATTAATACTGGAATTATTTGCAAGAACATTTTGCTGGAAGTTTTACTAAGATAATTAGTTATAACATTTAGGGAGGTTATTAATGTTGGTAAAATACAAATGCAGATACTAATCTAAATTTCAGTATTATTGCACAAGACATAAAATAAACTAAAGACCCAAAGCAGATTTAGCATGTCGGTCAAAACTTAGCCTATACTATACCTATAGGTACTCAGTTAATTCAAAATAAAAATCATAATAAGATGTAGTTGTTAAATGTAACAAAGTGAATGGTGCTAGTTACTTAAATTGCACAACAAACATAATGAAATACTATACGCTTTTAATAATACGTGCGAGTTGAAGTAAAGCTGGAAGTAAAAGATCAGGGATATATATGGATGAGAACTTCAGACTTCAGGAATTGTTTGACGTAATATAATGCTGTCAATATCAGTTTAAGGTAATGATGTGCTTTTTTAACAGTAGCTTTGAAGCGGCTGACAGAAAGTGAACCTTTGGAATATTCTGCAGAATTTAGGGTATTTTATGTACACTGAGTTTTTACACAGTTTGAGCCTAACTTGGGGGATACCTAAGAAATTGTTGAGTCTCGTGTTATGCCTATTAGTAAATAAGCAAGAGTATGACCTCTTATACCATAAGGTTTTAGTTTAAGATGCAGGATGTTGTGGTCTGCTGTTTCAGAAGCTTCCCTAAGTTCTATGAAGAGGCTCAGTGGATATTCATTATTTTCAAGAGCTGCATACAGCCAGCCTTGTATTTTAATAATTGCATCATTTGTACTTTTTATTGGTCTGAAACCAAACTGACAAGAGTTGAGAATATTGTGGGGACTCTAGGATAGAGTAAACTCGCTTACGAATTAGTTTTTCGAAGAGTTTTACATAGCAATGTCAAGTTAGACATTGGCATTTATCGGTTCGGTCTCCTCTTTTATGTATTTGAGTAACCCCTCGGTATATTAGCCATTTTGGGAAACTTTTGGTTACTAATGATTTGTTGAACAAGGTTACTTTCTTGTACATTAGTGTTGACAAACTAGTTAAGTTTCCTGCCTTGTTTTTCAGCGAATTTATTTTCACAGTGGCCTCAGAGGTATTAGTTGGAGCTAGATAGGGTTAGTTTAGCAAACTTCCAGTAAGGTAGACACTCGCTTGGCTATTGAAACTTCAGATTTTGCTAGCTAGACTTGATCCTGTAAAAGAGAAGAGATCATATAGTATATTGGTTGCTTCAGGAAGCTGGCTGTGTGGTTCACTGGATATAGTTAAAATAATTTTTCTGGGTATTTTTTTCATTAAAAGTGTTAGTATAATTCAGATGTGAAGATTGGTAAGTATTAATAACAAAAAAAGGCACAATACCGTGACTGGAACAATACACACACAACCCGCACATATAAAAAAGAGAGGAGCTTACGACGACGTTTCGGTCCGACTTGGACCATTTACAAAGTCACACTAACACACAGGACAGGAAGAAGGGGTATTTATAGGCAGCCAGACAGGGAAGGGCACATTATAGGGGTATTTATAGGCAGTCAGACAGGGAAGGGCACATTATAGGGGTATTTATACGCAGCCAGACAGAGAAGGGCACATTATAGGGGTATTTATAGGCAGCCAGACAGGGAAGGGCACATTATAGGGGTATTTATAGGCAGCCAGACAGGGAAGGGCACAAGAAAGTGGTGGAGGGGTAATAATGGAGGTAGTAGTGGTAGTGAAGTCATATTCTAGGAAAGGAGCACTGCAATGAAGCTGGTGGCCCGCATAGTGTAAGGACAACAACACAGAGGGGAAAAAATGAAAATAAAATAAAATAAAGAAGGACAAATACAAGGCAAAAGAAAAGAAAGAAACACAGAGGAGAAAGGAGAAAGAGGAGAAGAGGGAAGAGATAGAAGGGGAAGGAATCAGGTTAAGTCACGGGTGTTCTGAAGTTTGGAGCATTTAACAATGTAATGGGAGAGGAAAGCATCTACAGAGACAAAGCCAGGGCTAAGATTCATACCCTTCCCATTTCATTGACTCTGCTTTCTCTCGTGCTATCTCTTCCCCCTTCTCTTTCTCCTTTCTCCTCTGTGTTTTCTTTCTTTTCTTTTGCCTTGTATTTGTCCTTCTTTATTTTATTTATTTTCATTTTACCCCCTCTGTGTTGTTGTCCTTGCACTATGTGGGCCGCCAGCTTCATTGCAGTGCTACTTTCCTAGAATATGACTGACTCCACTACCACTACTACCTCCATTATTACCCCTCCACCACTTTCTTGTGCCCTCCCTGTCTGCCTGCCTATAAATACCCCTTCTTCCTGTCCTGTGTGTTAGTGTGACTTTGTAAATGTCCAAGTCGGACCGAAACGTCGTCGTAAGCTCCTCTCTTTTTTTATATGTGCGGGTTGTATGTGTATAAGTATTAATGTATAGCTTATAGCCTTTTCTTTACTTATTAATCCAAATCTGCACTGTTTTTCAGAGTTATGTTTTGTATCAGTGGGCCTGAGGATGCTATTTTTCAGCCATGGGCTACTCAGCCTCTTTGCTGTGATGTGCTTAGTGTTATAAGGACATTGCCTCTTGTACTGGCTTTGACTTTTTTTGTAGAAAAACACTGAACCAATTTCCAATTTCCCGAACGACAGTAAACTCTCTGTGTCAGTCACATACCAATGTCTCATGGAGACGAAAGTAGATCTTACTAGTGTCGAGCGATAATTTACTTGTTGGTTATGAGGTAAGTGGGGTAGCGATCAGTGGTATAGCCGGGTATTATGCCCGCTTTGTTAGCAGCTGTTATATTGATTAAAAAATGGCCAGTTGAGAATGAATGCACTTCTATAAGAATTTTTTGTTGGCTTAGTTATATCTGGTATTAGCAATAAATTGTACGTGTTATTAAAGAAGGTCTTCAACTTGGACTAAAGCAACACACTGATAATGCATTCAGTTTTTTTTTTTTATCATTTTATCACCTGACTCTTCATTGTCATTTTCTTTCTACTGTTGTTGTGAGGAACCTTGTCTCTAGTTTGACTTATTTGCTAAGTAAATCTTAAATTATTTTTCAGCTTCTCTGTGGCTTTTCTGGTAGTTTTCCTGCTCTGTGGGAATGGGTTACCTTAGCATTTTTTTCTTACAATTTTCTTTCCAACGTTAATGATTGAACAATGGATTTTAAAAAAAAAAGTCTTTCATTAATATCCTCACTGATTGAACAAAGTTGTGAGTCGCTTCTTTGCACTTCAGGTTGATAATTACAGTAATTTCTGGGGAGAATAGTTCCAGGGATTCATCTGCCTCTTTCCTTTGTAATCATCTTTATCTTTGTATTCGCCTGTTCATAAGTCTCTCTGATTAAATATTTTCTCCAATTTTCGTTAGATCCGTTTCCCCCAGATAACAGATATGTGAATCTCAACACACATCGCTTACCATGAGTGGAATTTCAGATTGTATTTCCTGTATGACTGCTTCGCTGGAAGTGAAAACAAGGACCAGCCTTACTCGTGTGTACTCACCTAGTTGTGGTTGCAGGGGTCGATTCATAGCTCCTGGCCCCTGTGTGTGTGTGTGTGTGTGTGTGTGTGTACTCACCTATTTGTGGTTGCAGGGGTCAATACATAGCGCCTAGCCCCGCCTCTTCACTGATCGCTAATAGGACCTCTCTCTCCCTGCTCCATGAGCTTTATCATACCTCGTCTTAAAACTATGTATGGTTCCTGCTTCCATTACGTTACTTCCCAGACTATTTCACTTCCTGACAACTCTGTGACTGAAGAAATACTTCCTAACATCCCTCTGATTCATCTGAGTCTTCAACTTCCAATTGTGACCCCTTGCTTTTGGGTCCCATCTTTGAAACATCCTGTCTCTGTCCACCTTGTCAATTCCTCGCAGTATTTTATGTCGTTATCAAGTTTCCCATAACCCTCCTGTCCTCCAGTGTCGTCAGGCTGATTTCCTTTAACCTTGTTTCGTAGGACATTTTCCTTAGCTCTGGGACTAGCCTTGTTGCAAACCTTTGTTCTCTAATTTCTTGACATCCTTGACCAGGTGTGGGTTCCAAACTGGTGCTTCATACTCCAGTATGGGCCGACGAACACGGTGTACAGAGTCTTGAACGATTACTTATTGAGGTATCGAACGTTATTCTTAGGTTTGTCAGGCGCCCATATACTACAGCATTTATCTGGTTGATGTGCGCCTCAGGAGATGTGCTCGGTATTACACTCACTCCAAGATCCTTTTCCTTGAGTGAGGTTTGCAGTCTTTGGCCACCTAGACTATACTCTGTCTGCGGTCGTCTTTGTCCTTCCCCGATCTTCATGACTTTGCGTTTGGCAGGGTTAAATTCAAGAAGCCAATTACTGAACCAGGCTTGCAGCCTGTCCAGGAATCTTTGTAGTCATGCCTGATCCTCGACTGATTTAATTCACCTCATTAACTTCACATCATTTGCAAACAGAGCCTCTTCTGAGTCTATCCCTTCCGTCATGTCATTCACATATACCAAAAACAGCACTCGTCCTAGGACTGACCCCTCTGGAATCCCGCTCGTCACTGGCGCAAACTCTGACACTTTGTCACGTACCATGACTCGTTGTTGCCTCCCTGTCAGGTATTCTCTGATCTATTGCAGTGCCTTTCCTGTTATGCGTGCCTGATCCACTAGCTTTTGCACTAATCTCTTGTGAGGAACTCTGTCGAAGGCCTTCCTGCAGTCCAAGGTAATGCAGTCTACCCACCCCTCTCTTCCTCTCTCTCGTGTCTTACTTCCGTTACTTTGTCATAAAACTCCAGTAGGTTTATGGCACAGGATTTCCCTTCCCTGAAACCGTGCTGGTTGTCGTTAATAAGCTAGTTTCTCTCTAGGTGCGTCACCACTCTCCTCCTGATAATCTTCTCCATAGACTTGCACACTATACACGTCAGTGACACTGGTCTGTAGTTTAATGCCTTGTGATTGTCACCTTTCGTAAAAACTGGGACTACATTTGCCGAATTCCATATCTCAGGTAGTTGTCCAGTTTCGATGGATGGATGTGGCACACACAGTGTCTCTGTCTTTGAGGTATCAAGTTCACTTAGCAGCTCCTTCAGCTCCTCCTCATTTGTGTGTATTTCATCCAGCACTTGTTGGAAAATCCCTTGTTTGTATACCCTTTTCCCTATTCTAGCATCCTTTCTCTCTCCACTGTGAATACTTCTTTAAATCTCATGTTGAGCTCCTCACATATTTCTTGGTCGTTTCTTGTAAGCTTCCCATCCTCCTTCCTCAATCTGATTACCTTGTCCTTGACTGTTGTTTTCTGCCTGATGTGGCTATACAACAGCTCTGGGTCAGACTTGATTTTCGATGCTTATCTGTGCATACTCGTTTCTGGCTTTTCAACTAATCTCTTTATTTTCCTTAGTCCTTTGTCTTCTGTACTTTTTCCATTTTCCAGCTCACTTAGTTTGTGCCTCCCTACACCTTTGGGTGAACCAAGGGCTCGTTCTTGTCTTCTCATTATTTCTGTTGCCCTTGGGAACAAACCTCTTCTCTCCCTCCTTGCATTTTGTTATCACGTAGTCCATCATTGAACCCCTTGCAGGAAGTTCCTCATGCCTGTGTAGTCCTCCGTTTTGTAGTTTGGCTTTTCCCATCCTACTCCTGTTACCCTCTCCACTTGTAACTCTACTATATATTCGAAGCTTAGAACCACGTGATCACTAGCTCCGAGGGGCATTTCATATGTGATGTCCTCGATGTCTAAACTACTCAAGGTGAATACAAGGTCCAGTCTTGTTGATTCATTTTCATCTCTCTCTCTCTCTGGTAGTGTCCCTAACATGTTGATGCATGAGGTTTTCCAGTTCCACATCCATCATCTTACACACACAACCCGCACATATAAAAGGGAGGAGCTTACGACGACGTTTCGGCCCGACTTGGGTTTTCCTTTCTTTCTTTTCTTTTCTTTTGCCTTGTATTTGTCCTTCATTTTATTCGCCTTTCCTCCCTCTGTGTTCTCGTCCCACCCTTGCGGGCCGCTAGCCTCATTACTACTATTACTACTACTACCTCTTCCACTACTTACTCATTATTACCCCCTCTCTTGTACCCTTCCCTGTCTGCCTGCCTATAAATACCCCTTCCTCCGTCTCTGTGTGTTAGTGTGACTTTGTAAATGTCCAATTCGGGCCGAAACGTCGTCGTAAGCTCCTCCCTTTTATATGTGCGGGTTGTGTGTGTATTGTTCCAGTCAGGGTATTGTGCCTTTTTTTGTTATCCATCATCTTGGTTCTCCATGTTTTGGGACCCCCATGTGGCACCAGGTTTTCCCAGTCAATCTCCTTGTGATTGAAATCACCCATAACTAGTAACTTTGCTCTACCCGTGTGAGCTCTTCTGGCCACCTCAGCTAGTGTGTCCACCATTGCTCTGCTGCTCTCTTCATATTCTTCTCTTAGCCTCCTGCAGTTCTGTAGAGGGTTGTACATCACTGGAATTACAACCTTAGGGCCCCCAGACTTAATTGTTGGTACTATGTAGTCCCTTTCGCCCATTCCATCAATTCTTTCCATTTCCTCAAATCCCCATCGGTTTTTAATGAACAGTGCCACTCCTCCTCCCCTTCTGCTCCCCTCTCCCTTTCCTCAGGATCCATGTGAGAAGATTGCGTCTGTTATCATCCTGGTGAGTTTCGTTTCTGTGAGTGCTATGATGATTCTTTCATGCCACTCCTCACATTTGTTATTCCATCCGCATTCATATACAAAACCTTCAACTCTTTTTCTAAAACTGGTCTGGGGAGTACGTTGGGGTCGGGGGAGTGGGAGACCTGGTGAGGAACTATTGATATTGCTGTGAAGGTGGAGTTTGTGATGAGGGGGGTGGGGGCAGTGGGTACAGTGTTTTGTGGGTTTTGGTTTAGAGTGTTCGGTTGCATTGGGGTTGTCGTGGTTGAGGGCCTTGTGTAAGTGGTTCTGAGGGAGGTTGTATTTGCTCTTCCTCCTGAGCCTGGGTTCTCCTGCCCATCTACATCTTTGCCTCTCTTTCCTCCTTGTATCTTTGTACCCTCTCTTTCAGTTTCTGCCTTTCTTCTTGTGCCATGAAGATCAATTTGACTGGCGGTTTTTTCCTATTGCAAACCCCCTATTCTCAGAAAATTTCTCAGCTGGGTCATGTCATCCTGTCTTATTGATTTCATGATACTTTCAATTGTTATTTTCCTCCCTTGTCTTCTTGCTTCAAAAGTTTCCCTTCAACTTCCTGGAGCCCATGAACAAAGACCTGTCCCTTTCATTCTCCCACTGCATTTCCCTTTGCATCCTGTGAGTCAATTTAGTTGCCACCATTGCAGCTTTCCTTTCTTCAATCTCTTCTCTGTCTGACTATACCACGATGTTTGTCATTTTCCCGTCCCAGCTTTTCCTGGGCACCTCCATGGTCTGTTAGGGCCTCTGCGTATAGCTTAGATCTTTCATTTTCTTCAGTTCCCCCGTTTGTTCTTGGTGTGCTCCTCCTCTTTTTCCGGGTTCCACGGTCTGATAGAGCCTCTTCATACAGTTTAACTCCTTTGTTCCCTACAGTCCCCTTATTTGTGATTGATGCAGCTGTTTCTGATGTCATGCTCATACTGTTCTTTGGTTCTTTAGCCTGTTTCTGATTTTTCAGTTCTTCTTTAAGCTTTATATCTTAGCCTCAGCTGCTGTGGCTTCTAGTTTCCATTACCTGCTCTCTGCAGATATCCTCTCCTCCATTTTTTTTTGCTAAGCTCTTCTAGCTTCCTTCCCCACCCTTGTTCCCTTTTCATGAGCTCTGCCATCCAATCTTCCCTCCCAGACTCATCCTCCAGTCCCCTGGTTTTCCGTCCTCTTTGTGAATGTGCACTCACCTAATTGTGGTTGCAGGGGTCGATTCATAGTGTACTCACCTAATTGTACTCACCTAATTGTGGTTGCAGGGGTCGAGTCTCAGCTCCTGGCCCCGCCTCTTCGCTGTCTGCTACTGGGTCTCTGCTCTCCTGCTCCAGAGCTTTATCATACCTTGTCTTAAAACTATGTATGGTTCCTGCCTCCACTATATCTTTCTTAGTCCATTCCACTTCCTGACTACTCTGTGGCTGAAGAAGTTTTTCCCTGACATCCCTTTGACTCATCTGAGTCTTCAGCTTCCAGTTGTGTCCCCTTGTATCTGTGTTCCCTCTCTGAAACAACCTGTCACTATCTACCTTGTCAATTCCCCGCAGTATTTTGTATGTCGTTATCATGTCTCCTCTGACCCTTCTTTCCTCCAGTGTTGTTAGTCCTATTTCCCTCAACCTTTCTTCATAAGACAGACCCCTGAGTTGTGGAACTAACCTTGTCGCAAACCTTTGCACTTTCTCTAGTTTCCTTACGTGCTTGACCAGGTGTGGGTTCCAGACTGGTGCTGCATATTCTAGTATGGGCCTGACGTACAGGTATACAGTGTCTTGAACGATTCCTTGTTAAGGTAACGGAACGCTAATCTAAGGTTTGCCAGACGCCCATATGCTGCCGCAGTTATCTGGTTGATGTGTGCCTCCGGAGACGTGCTAGGCGTTATACTCACTCCAAGGTCTTTCTCCTTTGCCGAGGTTTGTAGCCTTTGTCCGCCTAGCTTGTACTCTGTCAGCGGTCTTCTTTGCCCTTCTCCGATCCTCATGACTTTGCATTTGGAGGGATTGAATTCGAGAAGCCAACTGCTAGACCAGATGTGTGTGTGTGTGTGTGTGTGTGTGTGTGTGTGTGTGTGTGTGTGTGTGTGTTTGTGTTTATGTGTGTGTGTGTGGGTTTGGCAGAGGGAAGGAGAGGAGAATGGAGGTAAGTAGAGGGATAGAGAGTGGGAGAGGACGACAGTGGCAAAGGGGGAGAGAGAGGGAGAGGAAGAGAGAGATAGGGAAAGGCAAAGGGGAGAGAGAGGAGAGGAAGAGAGAGATAGGGAAAGGCAAAGGGGGAGAGAGAGGGAGAGGAAGAGAGAGATAGGGAAAGGCAAAGGGGGAGAGAGAAGCAGATAGGGACTGAGAGGGGAAGTGGACGAATAGGGGGAGGGAGAGGAGGAGGAGAGAGAAAAAGGGGGAGTAGCAGGAGAAAGCGAGTGTGTGTGTGTGTACTCACCTAATTGTGGTTGCAGGGGTCGAGACTCAGCTCCTGGCCCCGCCTCTTCACTGATCGCTACTGGATCCTCTCTCACCCTGCTCCATGAGCTTTATCATACCTTATCTTAAAGCTATGTATGGTTCCTGCCTCCACTACATCACATGCTAGACTATTTCACTTCCTGACTACTCTATGGCTAAAGAAATACTTCCTAACATCCCTTTGACTCATCTGAATCCTCAACTTCCAATTGTGACCCCTTGTTTCTGTGTCCCCTCTCTGGAACATCCTGTCTCTATCTACCTTGTCTATTCCACGCAGTATTTTGTATGTCGTTATCATGTCTTCCCTAACCCTCCTGTCCTCCAGTGTTGTCAGGCCGATTTCCCTTAACCTTTCTTCGTAGGACATTTCCCTTAGCTCTGGAACTAACCTTTTCGCAAACCTTTGCACTTTCTCTAATTTCTTGACGTGCTTGACCAGGTGTGGGTTTCAAACTAATGCTGCATACTCTAGTATGGGCCTGACGTACACGGTGTACAGTGTCTTGAACGATTCCTTAGTAAGGTATCGGAACGCTATTCTCAGGTTTGCCAGTCGACCATATGCTGCACCAGTTATCTGGTTGTGTGCTTCCGGAGACTCGTCGGTGTTATACTCACCCCAAGATCTTTCTCCTTGAGCGAAGTTTGCAGTCTTTGGCCACCTAGCCTATACTCTGTCTGCGGTCTTCTTTGCCCTTCCCCGATCTTCATGACTTTGCATTTTGCGGGGTTAAATTCGAGAAGCCAGTTGCTGGACCAGGTGTCCAGCCTGTCCAGGTCTCTTTGATCCATAATAATGACCTTATCCCTGTCCTGTGTGTGTGTGTACTCACCAATTTGTACTCATCTATTTGTGGTTGCAGGGGTCGAGTCATAGCTCCTGGCCCCGCCTCTTCACTGATTGCTACTAGGTCCTCTCTCTCCCTGCTCCATGAGCTTTATCAAACCTCGTCTTAAAACTATGTATGGTTCCTGCCTCCACTACGTCACTTTCTAGGCTATTCCACTTCCTGACAACTCTATGACTGAAGAAATACTTCCTAACATCCCTTTGACTCATAGGAGTCTTCAACTTCCAACTGTGACCCCTTGTTTCTGTGTCCCCTCTCTGGAACATCTTGTCTCTGTCCACCTTATCTATTCCTCGCAGTATTTTATATGTCGTTATCATGTCTCCCCTAATCCTCCTGTCCTCTAGTGTCGTCAGGCCCATTTCCCTTAACCTTTCTTCGTAGGACAATCCCCTTAGCTCTGGGACTAGTCTTGTTGCAAACCTTTGCACTTTCTCTAATTTCCCGACGTGCTTGACCAGGTGTGGGTTCCAAACTGGTGCTGCATACTCCAGTATGGGCCTGACGTATATGGTGTACAGAGTCTTGAACGATTCCTTAGTGAGGTATTGGAACGCTATTCTTAGGTTTGCCAGCCGCCATTATGCTGCAGCAGTTATCTGATTGATGTGTGCCTCAGGAGATGTGCTCGGTATTATACTCACCCCAAGACCTTTTTCCTTGAGTGAGGTTTGCAGTCTTTGGCCACCTAGACTATACTCTGTCTGCGGTCTTCTTTGCCCTTCCCCGATCTTCATGACTTTTCATTTGGCAGGGTTAAATTCAAGGAGCCAGTTACTGGACCAGGCTTGTAGCCTGTCCAGGTCTCTTTGTAGTCCTGCCTGATCCTCGACTGATTTAATTCTTCTCATTAACTTCACATCATCTGCAAACAGGGACACTTCTGAGTCTATGTGTGTGTATGAGTCTGTGTGTACTCACCTGTGTGTGAGTGAGGGAGTGAGAAAGATAGGGAAAGAAGGAGACTGGCGAAGGGGAGAGAGGTGGGGAGGGGGAAAAGAGGGGGAATAAGGAGAGAGGGGAGGAGAGGCAAAGTTGGAGATAGAATAGGAGAGGGATAAATAAGGGGGGATAGAGGGAGAGGAGGGGGAGAGAAAAAGGAGAGGAGGGAGAGAGAGAGGGGGAGAAGGGGAGGGAGAGTGAAGGAGAGAGAGGTGGGAGAGGGTGTTGGGGAGTGTGTGTGTGTGTGTGTGTGTGTGGATCTATATGAGTGTAAGTTTATTGAGTGTGTGAAAAGTAGTGGGTGGGAGTGTGTGTTAGGGTGTGTGAGTGTGTATGTGCGGTTTGAATGTTACACGTGGTCTGCTGTGCTTCTCTGACCTGACCTGACCTGACCTACACACCCCTACTAGCTTGTGTCTTCTATGCTTATCCTTCTTGCTAGAGGTTCTGTTTAATAGACACCTGTCTGCCACCTCTAGTTCTGGTTTAAATTACCAATTACTATTCGTTATTGAGTACTTATTAGCTTATTTTTTTCACAAACAGCTTGGCGGTTACCTGGAAACCTTGACCTGACTCCCCAAAACCACGCATAGGTGAAATTCTTGCCTATAGCAGCCTATAGATTGTCAAACTCGTTGTGATGTCCTGGCGTATCTCCACCTCTTTACTGTGCTTCTTTCACTGGTCACACATTGATTTCACTTTATCTTTCGGGTGATATGT
>WNWK01038732.1:15000-17791 GCA_009830355.1 Cherax destructor | reverse complement strand
AACGACATCATAAGAGAACCCTTGCTACAGCTGGATGCCCAGCCGAGGAGAGCCTCGATCACCAGCAGCCAACAACGCCCACAACCCAGCAAACCGCCCCGACGGGATCACCATCTATCCTTGGAAGAATGGCAAGCTTTTAGCATGGGATTATACCTGTGTGTCGACACTGGCTGACACCTACATCCATCACAGTGTTGGGCGACAGGGAGGAGCTGCTGACCACAGAGAGGAGTACAAGATCAGCAAGTACAGGGACATAAGCCAACAGTATAAATTTGTCCCAGTGGGATCAGAGACCTTGGGAGCGTGGGGAAAAAATGCAACACGTTTCCTTAAAGAACTGGGTTCCAGACTCATCGACACCACCAGGGACCCAAGGGCAGCCACGTTCATGTTCCAGCGTCTCAGCGTGGCCATCCAGAGGGGAAACGCATGCTGCATACTTGGCTCGCGTCCGGCTTCGGAGGAACTGGAGGAGATTCATAATCTTTGACATATTGTACCATTGTATTCATGTTTATGTTTTCTATAAATGTATTCTGTCTATTAATAAAGCATTTATATGCAAAAAAAAAAAAAAAAAAAAATATATATACAGTGGTACCCCGGTTTACGATGGTCCCCAAACTCACCCTTTTATGTAAGTTTATTTTTTTAAATGCTTTTGTAAGTGTAATTTTGGGGGTCTAAAAGGACTAGTCTATTTTACAACATTTCTTAAGGAGATAAATTCGTTTGGTAATGGCACTTGAACAGCATTCTGGAATGAAAAAATATCGTAAATGCAGAATAGTCTTCCATAACATAGTTGTTGTGTTCCTGTATGTGAATGAAGAACATAACGAGAAATAAAGGGTTATTATGTTCCTGACACTGACAGTTTACATACCAGTATTCTTAAGTTAATTATTCCTCAAAAAATAAAATAGTTTTCCATTCTTAACATTAATATTGTCGTTGCTTATTGACTGGAAAGGTGTGAAGAGTGATGAGTGGGACTATACAACACTGGAGAGGTGTGGAGAGTGGTGGAGTGGGACTATACAACACTGGAGAGGTGTGGAGAGTGGTGGGAGGGACTATACAACACTGGAAAGGTGTGGAGAGTGGTGGGAGTGGGACTATACAACACCTGCACAATTAAAACGCCTTTGTAATAAACACACACAAACGCTGCACATGTGTGTTATTCATCATCCTATTGATAGATCACTATCATTCTATATTCCATCAGCTATAAACCTTCTTACAGGATAGATCTATGTACTCCTTCCTCTGCCTGGAGGTCCTCATGTAATCCCAGGGAGGATTACATGAGGAGATGCTGGATCACATGATATGCTGGATCACATGAGATGCTGGATCACATGAGGATATGCATGGTAGAAGAGTATAAGCCATAAATGAACTGACATGAGTAAAACTCAGAAATGGGGAAGGTCTGAGCTGTAAAGCTTAAGTTACAATCCTTATTAAGAGACTCTGAACCTACACATGCAGAAGGCAATACATTCACCTTCCCACGAACACACGACACATTAAGGAGTCTATTCCCTCACTAACCCGGATTTCCGGTCGTGGTCTTTCCTGCAGCGTAATATCTCAGATATCACAATTGAATTCTAATAAGACTTCAGACTTTTCTGCCTTGTTATATTGAAGTCCTCATATTAGAACAGAAATCCCCTCCAAATATTTAATATCTGAGACCAGTTGAATAAACAAACATAAAACTATCCGCTAACTAGTATCTATATATATATATATATATATATATATATATATATATATATATATATATATATATATATATATATATATATATATATATATATATATATATATATATATATATATATATATATATTACTGAAACCACGAAACAAGTGGTATTGAATCATTTACCAAACTCCCACTCTTACTTAAGCAAACTTAAACTGACCTTTGATTCCACTAACCAAGAGGTGTATGTTTCAGTATAATGTATACACAGAGAATTATTTTAATCCATCTTATCGGGAATTAAGGTATTCTTGACTGGGTGTACAGGTGACATGCAGCCTTAATGAATCTCGTGTAGTAGATAGACTTCAACCCAACAAACAAGCTAGTACAATTAGATTGTTGTATGTATAATAATGACCTTTTTTGTAATCCCCTAAAGGCAACAGTGCAACATTACAAAAGCATAAATTGATTCTAAATGTATCAGACAAATCCTCAGGATTACTGCCAGTGGTGCCAGTGGTGCCAGTAGGATGATTTCCAGTGGTGCTACTAGGGGTGATGCTGCCAGTGGTGCCCAGGGGTGCTGCTGCCAGTGGTGCCAGTAGGATGATGCTTCCAGTGGCTCTACTAGGATGCTGCTCCAGTGGTTCTACTAGGATGCTGCTGCCAGTGGTGCTACTTTTGGATGCTGCTGCCAGTGGTGCTACTAAGGATGATGCTTCCAATAGTGCCAGTAGTGTCAGTGGCGGCAGTGAGAATGATTTCCAGTGGTGCTACTAGGGGTGATGCTTTCCCAAAAGTGCCAGTGGTGCCAGTGAGGATGATGCTTCTAGTGGTGCTCAAGGGATGATGCTACCAGTGGTGCCACTAAGGATAATGTTACCAGTGGTGCCATTAGGGGTAATATTGCCAATGGTGACACAAAAATACTTCCAGTAGAGACAAAAAGAACGGACTTCCAGCAGTGCCACAATGAACATACATCCAGCAGTGCCATAATGAACTATAGTTCAAACAGTGCCACAATGAACTATACTTCCAGCAGTGCCACAATATATGA
>WNWK01038732.1:0-10000 GCA_009830355.1 Cherax destructor | reverse complement strand
GGGGCGAAGTGAGCTGTGCAAGGGTCCTTGAGCTGTGGGGCGAAGTGGCTGGCAAGGTGCACTGAGCATTGCCAGGGTGAGGGAGCTATGCAAGGAGCTGAGCTGGCCAGGGCGACGTGAGCTGTGAAAGGGGTTTACTGAGCTGTGCCAGGGCGAAGTGAGCGGGAAAGGGTGCATTGAGCTGTGCCAGGGCGGGTGAGCGGAAAGGGGTACGGCTTGCCAAAGCAAAGTAGCTGGCGGGTGCATTGAGCTGTCCCAGGGCAAGTAGCGGGAAAGTGCACTGACTGTGCCAGGGCAGGGCAAGGGGCACTGAGCGGCCAGGGCGAAGTATGTGCCAGGGCGAAGGGCTGTCGGGGCATTGAGCGGCCAGGGCGAAGTGAGCGTGCGGGTGCACAGGTGCCAGGGCGAAGTGAGCGGGAAAGGGGCATTGGTGTGCCAGGGCGAAGTGATGTGCAAGGATGCACTGAGCTGTGCCAGGGGAAGTAGCTGTGCAAGGGTGCACTGGGGGCTGTCCCGGGGGAAGGCGTGCAAGGGTGCATTGAGCTGTGCCAGTACGAAGTGAGCTGTGCCAGGGGAATGAGGGGAAAGGAAAGAAAAAACCTAGAACGTGCAAAAAATTCTTTCATTGTTGTCAGTTTTTTTTTCTCCCCTTTTCCATCTTCGCGCTCTTTTTATCGTTATTCATCTTAAGACCGGGGAGCGAGGGGCATCATCCCCCGATCATAGCATCAAACGAACTAATAAAAAAAATTTTCCGGGCAACCTCAGTGATTCCAGGAATACAAGACCCCAGCTAGCTACACCAGTGCCATCCCGAAGGGAGACTCTTTCTGCTCCAGCACCGAAACCCAGTGCAGAACGGCCCACAAACAGTCAAGCTGGGGTGGCCCCATCACTGAAAAGCTTGCCAACATGCTTAGGGCTGTAACATCAGACAGGAAGATGCCCGACTCCTAGCGAGTGCACATCACGCTGGGGACTTCCTCCAAACAGTTCCCATTTGGGAAGGGAACACGCCCCCGCCCTAAAACCCTCTGCATTGCAGTGGCTCTGCTTTGCTGCCCCAATTCACACGGGAAAATACGTGTATTTCGGCGATTCCATCAATATGGTCACATGGTCTAAACTGTTCCAAAACCAAGGGTTGGATGCAAGAAAAATGAGGTCAACGACATCATAAAGAGAACCCTTTACAGCTGGATGCCCCGCCGAGAGAAGCCCCGATCACTGCAGCCAACAAACCCCAACCCAGCAAACCGCCCAGGGGATCACCCTCTATCCTTGGGGAAGGGAAGCTCTTAGCATGGACTATACCTGTTTGACATGGTAGCGCAGTGTTTTATTGATATATATATATATATATATATATATATATATATATAATATATATATATATATATATATATATATATATATATATATATTCCATCAAATACATCCATCAAAGTGTTGGGCGACGGGGAGGACTGCTGACCAAGGAGTACAAGACCCCAAAACAGGGACATGAAAAGTATAAATTTTGTCCCAGTGGATCAGGACCTTGGGATCAGGGGAAAAATGCAACACGTTTCCTTAAAGAACTGGGTTCCAGACTCATCGACCCCACCAGGGACCCCAGGGCAGCCACGTTCATGTTCCAGCGTCTCAGCGTGGCCATCCAGAGGGAAAACGCATCCGGCATACTTGGCTCCGTCCGCTTCAGAGGAGCTGGAGGAATTCATAATCTTTGATATATTGTACCATTGTATTTATGTTCATGTTTGTGTTTTCTGTCAATGTATTCTTCTATTAATAAAGCACTCATATAATATATATAGGGAGTGGTGGGAGAAGAAAATATTCAAACAGCTCCGGGAGAACCTCGAGTTTTCCCGAGGTACGTTTATTGTCTTCTCTGAGGATGGGGGTCCCCAGCAAGTTCTAGAGGTGGTACCTCCCTTATATATATATATATATATATATATATATATATATATATATATATATATATTTCTTCTTTCACATGTCGGCCGTTTACCGAGGCGGGTGGCCAAAAGGGAAAAAACGAAAGTTTCTCCTTTTACATTTAGAATATATACAGGAGAAGGGGTTATCCTTGCTCCCGCATTTTAGTCGCCTCTTACGACACATGGCTTACGGAGGAATAATTCTGTTCCACTTCCATGGAATATATATATATATATATATATATATATATATATATATATATATATATATATATATATATATATATATATATATATATATATCAATAACAAACTGCCTAGCCAGGTTCGAACCCATGTTTCTGGCCCGTCATTGTGAGCGAGAACCACATGACGCCTTAACCCACAGGACCACCCAATCCTACAATAACCAAGCACAGAACTGTGTTTTACCTTGGTTCGAGAACATACGGATATCTGTATATCCTGGGATGTTACAAAATGACACGATATCTATTAATAATAGATATCTCCAGTGTACACTAGAAAGGAAAGCCCTTCTAGCATCCAGCCTGTTACTGGGCTTTTGCAACAAAGTCAGTATCCTGGTTCAGTTATCCGACATATTATATAGATTAAGGGGATTGCAACTGATAGGGTACTAACCCAAAAAATATTTTTAAAGGTTTATTATCAAAGTGAGAAAATCTAGGGTAGCAAAGTAAATCAAATATAAAGATATTAATTAAGATATCAATTAGGAGGTTAATTAGGAGGGGAGCTCCTACACTGCTCTCATATACAATAAGTCTGTGCTGAGGGCACATATATATAAATGACTCAGAGGTACCATCAGGTACAATGACAGTAATAACAATAATATATACAAATAATAATAAATTTTGTACGAGTGTGCTCCCCGGTACTATGACTCGACTCAACCAGTGTACGACAGAACAACTTCTCATAAGCTAGCTGTACTAACAAATTGACAACCAGAACAGCTTGATTGTAGTAAATGACCACTTCGCAGAACAGCACTATAACAGGCAACAGCAACACAGCATCAGGAACAAGGAGATAGAAAACGACCCCAACTGGGGACCATCAGTAGATCCTCCAAACAGTCACAAACTCCCTTACTACTGAAGCTAGGTTCAGCATAAACAATCCCAAACGTGGCGGTGCACAGATGCCTTATCGAAGTAGGTCCAGAGCTAGAGCTTGAGACCTGAGTTATCAAAAAGTGAAAACACCGAGAACAACGTCGAAAATCACTGTCTAGTCTATTCTCTGTGAACAGAGTCACACAGAGTTCTGAGAAGTATGATTCGCCTCACCAACAAATACATACTTTTACCCAACAGAGTCTAATGTGGGAGAACAACAAGAGTAGGAGTTGACTCGACGAGGGCAGCAGGCCAGAGAGAGAGGGGAAGGAAAGGAAAAACCCCCCAGCCCCAGGTGTGTTCAGAGACTGACTCCTCCCAGAAACTAGCCCCGGGCAGCGTAACGGTTGTTTGCCAACACCAAGGCAGTTACTACACCCTCGAGCACAACATAAAATATTATATCCTACCTAATATATATAGCTAAGTTAAAAAATAGTCTAATAAAAATAAAAGCAAAATATTAACATTTAGCTATAATCGAGAATTTTCCCAAATAAAATTATAGAAAATGGAAATATACATTTTCCCTTGAGGCCCAGTTCAAGGGGGGCAATATGGGACCAAAAAACAAAATAGTTCTGTGCTGGGTGCTTTTGGTTTTTGTAGGGTTTGGGTGGCCCTGTGGGTTAAGGCGTCATTTGGGTTTTCGCTCACTGTTTGGGGCCCGTACAACATTTGGGTTTAACCCTGGCTTTTGCGCAGGTTTTTATTGAAAATATATATATGCAAAATAACCCCGGGGGGAGAATGATAGCTCTAGGCCTTTTGTGTTGCAATCTGCCCTCATCAGGGGGCATGCAAAATTGCAAAAAAGAAGGGGTGTCCAAGCAAATACGATCCCCAAAAGGGCGCTTTCACTGGGGGGGGGGAGAGAGAGAGAGAGAGAGAGAGAGAGAGAGAGAGAGAGAGAGAGAGAGAGAGAGAGAGAGAGAGAGAGAGAGACAGACAGACAGACAGACAAAAAGGGAACGGAAATTTCCACCAGGGGATACCAGTGCCTATGGCCGAAAAAAAGAATATTATAGCATTAGAAAAATCCCCAAAACATTGATATTGTAATAGCCTTAAACGAAAGTAATATGGCAATTAAAAAATTCCCGGGCATACGGGTATGACCGAATAGGATAGGAAATGAATGGAGACAAATGGTTTTTTAAAACTTGACGGGTTTTTGGAGTGTGAGCAAAATAACATTTATGAAGGGGTTCAGAAAAAAACCGGGAGGCCGGACTTGAGTCCTGGGGGATGGGAAGTACAGTGTCTGGGAGGGGGGTTAATGTTGCAGGTTTGTGTGTGTGAGGGGTGTGAGTGTGTGTGAGGGATGTGTATCACCCATTTGTTCCCCATTTGGGTTGCAGGGGGCAGGTCATAGCTCCCCGGCCCCGCCTTTTTCACTGATTGCTACTAGGTCCTCTCTCTCCCTGCTCCCTGAAAAATTTTTAAACCTAGTCTTAAAACTATGTATGGTTCCCCTCCACTATGTCGCTTTCCCCCGCTATTCCATTTCCCCTGACAACTCTATGACTGAAGAAATACTTCCTAACATCCCTTTGACTCATAGGAGTCTTCAACTTTAATTGTGCCCCCTTTTTTTTTCCCTTTTGGAACATCTTGTCTCTGTCCACCTTATCTATTCCTGCAGTATTTTATTGTCGTTATCATTCCCCCCTAACCCCCCCTGTCCTCGGGGTGCCCGTCAGGCCGTTTTCCCCTTTAAACCCTTTTCTTCGTAGGACAATCCCTTAGCTCTGGGACTAGTCTTGTTGAAAAAACCTTTTTGCACTTTCTCAAATTTTTGGCGTGCTTGACCAGGTGGGGGTTTTCCAAACGGGTTTGCATACCCCCAGTGGGGGCCCTGACGTATATGGTGTACAGAGTCTTGAACGATTCCTTAGTGAGGTTTTGGGAAACCCTATTCTTGGGTTTGCCACCCCCCTATGCTGCAGCAGTTATCTGATTGATGTTTGCCTCGGGGAAGATCTTCATTTATACTCACCCCAAGATTTTTTTTGAGGTGGGTTTCGGTTTTTTCCCAAACCTCCCATATTGTCGGGGTTTTCTTTGCCCCCCCTTTATTCATTTTTTTGGCCGGGGAAATTTAAAGGGATTAGGGAAGGTTTAAACCTTTTTTTTAAAGTCTGCCCTGATTATGATTTAATTTTTATTTTATCTAAAAGGGGCATGATTAAAATTTCCCGTTTTTCCTTTAATATAAAAAACAGTAGGGTTTGAAAAAACCCCCCCAAACCCCATGGGGTCCCCCCCTTTGAAAAAACCAATTTTTCCCCCCATTTTTTGACCCCATTCATTTTTCCTGTTCTTCCTGACCCTTCTGCTTTTTTCCCATTTTAAAGGAACGTGGAACGCCTTTTTGGGTTAAAAAATCCATATCCCCCCTCTTTGTTTTTTCTTCTTTTACCTTGTCATAAAACTCCAGAAAGGTTTGGCCCCAATTTTCCCTCCTTCCCTGAAAAATTCTGGTTTCGTTTATAAGCTTGTGTCTTTCTAGGTGCTCCCCACTCTCCCCCCCCTGATGATCTTCTCCATGATTTTGCATACTATACACGTCAGTGACAAAATTTCCTTAGTTTAATGCCTCTGTTTTGCTCCTTTTTTAAAAAATTGGGTTCTTTTTATTTTTACGCCTCAGGTAGTTGCCCAGTTTCAATGGATGTGTTAAAGGGTTTGTGTTATGGCACACAAACATCTCTGCTCCCTCCCCTAAGGCCCCAAAGGGGAGAAATGTTGTTTTTTGGTCCCACCGCTTTTGGGTATCGAGTTCACATAGCAGCTTCTTCACCCCCCCCTGGGTTGTGTGTATTTAAACCCAGCACTTGTTGGTATACCCCCCTATTCTGAATTCCTGGAGTCCTACCTGTCTCCTGTGTAAATACTTTTTTAAATCTCATTTTTGAGCTCCTCCATACCTCTTGGTCTTTTATTGTGAACCCCCACCTTCCTTTCTCACCCTGATTACCTGGTCCTTGACTGTTTTTTTCCTCCTGATGGGGTTTAAAAACAGCTTCGGGTCAACTTGATTTTTGATGCTATATCTTTTTTCATATTGCCCTTTTGACCCTCCCTTCTTACCTGTGCATATTCGTTTCTGGCTCTTCGGCTAATCTCTTTTTTTCCCGGGCCCCTTTGTCTTCTGTACTTTTTCCATTTTTCTTTCCCTTTTTGCCTCCCTACACCTCTGGGTAACCCAAAGGGCTCGTTCTGGTCTTCCCATTACTTCTGTTTCCCTTGGGGACAAACCTCTCCTCTGCCTCTTTGCATTTGGTTGTCACATATTCCATCATTTCTTTTTCTGGTTTTTTTCCCGCCCAAATTTTCTCTCCCCCCTGAACGTCTTGTAGGAAGTTCCTCATGCCCCGTGTAGTCCCCCCTTTTTTAGTTTCGTTTCTCCCTTCCTATTCCTGCTCCCCCCTCCACACACTTTGTGTGTGTGTGTGTGTGTGTGTGTGTGTACGTATGCCAAAAATTTTTGCGTCTATTTGCTTTGAATGTTAAAACCGGAATAACCAATGATTTTCAAGAGATGACTTGTTGCTACTGGTCCTCCACGTCAAGACGTCAAGTTACCCTCCATGACTGCCCTCACAGTCATGTTAAACAACAAACCTTAGCCCCCAGGGTTTTTTTTCTGTCACTTCACACATTCAGGAGTGTCCTGTTCCCCTTCACCCCCCTTCAGGAGTGTCTGTCACTTCACACATTCCCGGAGGTTTTCCTTAAAATTAACTTCCCCACACATTCAAAGGGGTGTCTGTCACTTCACACATTCAGGAGTTTCTGTTTCCCCCTTTTTACCCCATTCAGGGTTTTTTCCCTTGGGTTTTACCTCCCCATTCAGGAGTGTCTGTCACCTCCCCCAACCCCCCTTTTTAGGAGGGGTCTGTCACTTCACACATTCCCGGAGTGTCTGTCACTTCACACATTCATGAGTGTCTGTCACTTCCCCACATTCAGGAGCTACAAAAATAAACCAACGCTGATTCGGGATCATGGGTGATTCCCGACCTCCCTGACATAAATTTTTTGACGACAGTGAAGCACAGAATTTATCATCCTACCTTAACCAAAGTGGTCATTAAGTCACTTAAGCCCCCCCAAATTATTGTCCCTCTCTTGGCCCCTCCTCGCCTCACTCCTCCCCCCAGAAAGTCTTCACATGTCTAATCGTTTTTATGTTTTGAGCCTTTGTTAAACCCAATTCTAAAACTACGGATAAATTTGAATTGTTTTGGTATTTTGTTAGGTTTATAGTCTGTCTACCTTTAAAAGCGACATTTAAGGGTCCATATATATATATATATATATATATATATATATATATATATATATATATATATATATATATATATATATATATATATTTTTTTTTTTTAAATGGGACCCCAAGGAGGGTCCCAAAAAAAACCATATATTATCCCAATGCGCCCGGGGTGATTTCAAAAAACTTTCCCTTCCCTTGGTGCCGGCCCGACCACTTCGCCCACCGGATTTTGAACCCTTCAAAATTTATTTCCACATTTCCCCGCCCTCAAAATTAAAACCCAAGGCCCCCCAAAATCTTTAAATGCCCCAACTTCTTGGGTAGTTTTTCCCCCCCTCCCACAAAAATTTTTACCCCTCCCCCCAATTTTTTAGAAAAATAGTTTCCCCCCCTAAGAAACAAACCTGGAGTCCAAACCCTTTCGGCCCAAAAATTCTCAGGGAAACCCCACCAAAATCCTCCAGTTTGGAAAAGTTTTTAAAATAAACCCCCTCCAAATTTTAAAATAATTTTTAATTAACCCTTGGGTAAAACACATTCCAAAACCCCCCGGGTTCTTTATTGAACAATAAACTTCAAAACCTTGGGTTGGTTCTTTATTATCAAAAACCCCCCCAAAACCCTGGGGTTTTTTGTTAAGACCAATGTCCCCCAAAACCCCCTTTTTCCCCCTAAATTTAAAAAAGGCACCTATTTTCAACCCCCCCGGGGTTTTCCCCCCAAAAAATCAATACACACCTTCCACCCTTTCTTTAATTTATAAAAAAACCTTTGGCACCTTTCTTTTTTATCCCTAAACACCTTTTAACACCTTTTCTTTTTTAAATAAATTAACCCCCAAATTTTACCTTTCAAGGGTTAAAAAAAATTGACAAAAAGAACTGTACAACTCCCCCAATTTTTTCTTTTTTTTGCCCCAAAATTTGCCCAAACCCCCGGGTTCCCTTTTTGATCAAAAAAAAGAAAAACATGGGGCCCCCAAACCCGGAAAAAATGTCCCCTTTTATCAATAAAACCCCCAATTCCAAAAAACCCCAGTTTGTCCTTTTATTATCAATAAAACCTTAAATTTCCCCCTTTCCCTTTTCTTCCTTGTAAACCCTTTGCCCAAAAAATCTTTACCCTTTCCAAAAACAAGGTTAACCAAGTTTCCGCCCCTTTTAAAACCCCCATTTTAAAAGCCCCGGTTTTGCACCTGTTTCTTTTATCAATTCCCCAATTTAAACCCACCCTTTTCCCCTTCCGATTTTTCAAATAAAAAAATTAAATTTCCTGTGTTTTTTTTTAATTTTAAAAATAAAAAAATTGGAATGGAAAACGTAATTGGGGGCGTTAAAATATGAAGTCGAGCGAGGGCCCCTGGAAAATTTTCCCCGCCTTTCGGTGGGAACACTTGCCCAGGGGTCCCCGGGACTCCGGGCATTCAAAAAGGAGGCCTATGATTGGCTAACGAAAAAATCACGTGGACAGTTTAAAAATTTTGCCGTTAGAAATACGAACCATTATATTAAGATCCATTAAAATTTGTGTTGTGGGGTTCAGGATCCATACACAGCTTTAAGAAGAGATACGATGAAGCTCATGGAGCAGGGAGAGTGGACTAGTAGCGACCAGTCAAGAGGCGGGGCCAGGAGCTATGAATCGATCCATGCAACCACAATTAGGTGAGTAAAACCACAAAATTTCCCCTCCCAGTAAGACTTCATTTGTGGAAAATTGAAGAAATAAAGAGAGAGGCATTGTATGTGAGCCACGGTGCCCAAGGGGGCCCACGGGTGTCTTGGGTCCACCCATGACGTCGCTCAGGTGGGTAGAAAGTGCCTAATGGTCCCATATCTGCTTTCATGGGGGGGAGAAGTCCCAGTGGCATTTCCTTGTTTTTCTATCATTGAAAAAAATAATCAATTCTTTCTTAATAGTCATTAACATTCACCATCAATCTAACAAAACTGTATATTTTCTTTATTCAGTACTCCCGTTCCACTCTCTTGTGTATTCTGCTGAAGATGACCTCAATTAGAGGCCGAAATATACAACCCTCTTTCTCTTCAGTTATGTCTATGTCTGGTCTCTAAAACACCCCCCCACACACACATACATACCCCACATACATACATACACACACACACACACACACAGAAGAGGGAGGGAGTGAAGGATGGATGGAGGAGGGAGGGGTGAAGGGAAGGAAGGAAGGAAGGAGGAAGGAGAGGGGTGGAGGGAGGGAGGGGGGTATAGCGAGTGACATCATTCGAACAATACCTTGTATCACCCGACATAAACAAGAGGTATGACTGACATGGTAAACAAAAACTCTGACCTCCACTGCAGCAATCAAATCCCAAGTAACGAATACTGACTCAAGAGACATTTTTTACACTTGATTCTTTACTCCCAGCTCACTACAAATTGCGTTTGTGTATGTCGTGTCAGCAGGTGCTGACACCACAAAAATAAATGCCTGTATCTGGATGTATCATCAAACATGCACTGGTCATCATTTAACACGTGAGATTCCCTCTCCAGTGTATATACACTGCTTTACTTTTTCCTGTTTTAAGCATTAAGTATTCTTGACAGGTGGTGACAGGTGACATGCAGCCTGGGATTGTAGGAGTGGGTAA